>CAJQUN010001827.1:0-43336 GCA_907163345.1 Haberlea rhodopensis
TTCAAGAATATGGTTAACCTCTAAAGATAGGATGCTGGCAATATAACTTGTATGTATTCCTACATACAGAAACACCGTGTTTGAAATTAAACGCACAGATGAGTTGTCAAAATAGTGTTGTACTACTTGCACATAAAAAATCATGCAATAAAATCCGAAAAGAATAAAAAAGATCTCTAGCAAATCCATGCCGTGAGCCTTATAAATCTTCTTGTAAAAATTGTATCACTTGGTGGATTTTTTTCTTGAAAGTTAAATTCCAGAGAGTGGGTGGTCGAGTGAACATCTTGAAAAGTTACTGGAGAGCAAAGCTAAATTGTTGTTAGGTAGAAGGAAAGAAAAGGTCACATACACTTGGAAATTAAAAATTGACTGCAGAATCAAAGAACCTAGAACTTGCATTTGAACGCCATTTGGCCAATTCCAGTTGGCTTTATCATTAGAACTCAAGTAATTTCAAGAAACAATATCCGCGGAATGATGGATGCTGAAGGCTCGTCTGCATTATGCACTGCATCAGAAAGGGCCTGACAAACTATAAAATCAACCATTAATTATTATGAATAAACAAAGAAAACTAGTTTAAATTGGGAGGTAGTAAAGTAAAGGTGGGATCAAAAGTTAACTTTAAATAGAAATTGAATTCACTAATAATTTAATAAAATAAATTTCACAGTTGATGTTAAACATTTACAGGATATAGAAATGTGAGTGCAAGTAAACTTAAGAAAGGAAAATGAGGATATTAGAAACCTTATACTCAAGAATCTGAAGTCTTTGACTAGCAGCAAGAAGAGCCGCGACAACTCCAGACCTTCCTTCCCATTTCAAAAAGCATCTTAAGTTTAGTACCTAGTTCCTCCCAAATCACCTTTATCTGGATAGTACAATGATCAAGGAACCGTTAATTGCCAAACAAATCTGCCTAATCATAATCAGGGAACCATAAAAGATTAACCAATAGTATCATCTTACATCATGTGGTGAAATATGTGCCACAATATTAAAATCAAATAATCAGAAAGGTTAACATATAATCAAATAGACAGGAAGGTCCTAATATTAACATTGTCCATCAACGCACAACCAATAATAAATTTTGAACACATAAGATAGCTTTCCTCGGAGCTCGTTTTGGAAAAAATAAGACCTTACGAGTTTTGACTACACTTTTACGGACGGACCGGATTAGAGAGCGATTTGTTTTCTATCTTAAGGACTCCCGTTTTTTTTTTCCTCTTTTCTTTTTGTTCTTTATTCCTTATTTTGTAATGTTTTGTCAAACAAGAGAATGATTTTCTCAAATCTCGACTACTGTTCATTATATGATACCAGTGTACAAATTTACAATCCTTGACTAATGTTCTTATAAATGAAAGCACATCGATTATCCTAAACTCTAGCTTTACCATATATACAACACGTTTACTGTCCCTATCTCTATCCCTACCAAGTACATATAGCTTTTATCATGAAAGTTCGATGGACTTGTGGAGTTGAGTAAGCCAAGTGATTGGAGGTGTGGAGGCATTCCAGACTGACATCCCCCTTAAATTGATGCTGGTTTATCGAGAAGCATCAATTTGCCAACCAGAATTGATGATGTTGGACGTGTCATAGCTTTGTTAAATATGTCATCAATTTGAAGATCAGTTGACACGTGCGGAATAGTAATGGTCTTGGTACCCACAGATTGAATGACAGTCGACCTCAATATGCTTTGTTCGTTTGTGAAAGACCGAGTTGGTTGCAATTTGTATGCACTTTTGTTGTCGCCACAAAACCAGGTTCTGCCAATAGACCATGTAGCCAAATAATTTCATAGCACGCCTGGCATTGACACGTGCTTGCTTCTTACTTTTCCAAGAAATTAAGGAGGGACCAAGAAACATGCACCAGCCAGTGCAGAGCGACGAGTATCTGGACAACCGGCCCAATCTGCATCACTAAAGACCACCAGATCGAGGGGAGTCGCTGCTCGAAAAATAACCGACGATAACGAATAATGCGACATACCGCAGCCAAATCTAAATGTCTAGGAGATTGCATAATTGGCTAACTTGTTGGACAGCAAACGAATATATTCAAGTTGAAGTAGGTGTAGCTTGTATAGAAGAGAAAATGCAAGAAAGCCGCTTACATTGGTTTGGTCATGTTCGACGTAGGCGCAGCAGTGCATCTGTGCGTCGAGTAGAGTCCATGGATTTCGGCCAGTTCACGAGAGCGAGAGGACTACCGAAGAAGGCATGGCTCGAAGTTATACACAAAGACTTGGAGTGCAAGGGGATTACAGAGATAGAAGACATGGCTCGAAGTTATACACAAAGACTTGGAGTGCAAGGGATTACAGAAGATATGTTGACCGATAGAAGCGTTTGGAGAAGATTGACGCATGTGTCCGACCCGACTTGATTCTCTATATTGTTCATGTATCCTACCCCAATTCATTGGGATTAAAGGCTTAATAGTAGTTGTTGTTGTTGGACGGCAAATGAAATATCAAGCCGAGTAATAGTTAGATAAATTAAACTCCCAATGAGTTGACGATACATAGTGGGATCGGGAAGATCACCTTCCTCAAGGCGGTACTTGACGTTAACTTCCCACGGAGAGTCAACCGAAGTTGAGTCCTCGAGATGGGCCATTGCGATGAGATCATGTGTATATTCTGCTGATTGATGAATATGCCTAATGGTGTAGTGCATATTTCCAATCCCAGAAAGTGGGTAAGAGGACCAAGGTCCTTCATATTAAATGAAGACTGTAGATGCTGCTGGAGGCGCATAATTAAACCAGAGTCGGTCTCACCAATGACAATATCATCTACATAGACAAGTAGAAGAACGATACCAGACGAAGTCTTGCAAAGGAAGGGGGAAGAGTCGTACTTGCTCTGCTGGAAAGAGAAAATGTGGTTCGGAACTTGTCGTACCAGGCTCTAGGAGCTTGCTTCAAACCATATAAAGAGCGTCGTAATTTGCATAATGAGATTGAAGAATCTTGAGTGAGACAGGGACGAAGTCTCATGTAAACATCCTCATTAAGACCAACATGAAGAAATGCATTCTTAACATCCATCTGATTAAGAGGTCATCCTTGTGAAGCAGCAGTTAAAATAATAGCTAGAACGGTAGTCATCTTTGCAACATGAGCAAATGTGTCTTCATAGTCGATGCCATATTCCTGTTTATTACCAAGAGCAACCAGCCTTGCTTTGAATCGATCTAGGGTCCCATCAGACTGAGGTTTGATAAAATAGACCCATTTACAACCGATGGGTTTTACATGTTGTGGACAAGGAACAATATTCCATGTAACATTATCATGAAAGGCTTTCAACTCCACGTCCATGGCATTTCTCCAACATTCATGTTTAATGGTCTCCGAGTAAGACCTAGGAATAGAATTAGTGGAAAAAGCAGCATGGAATGAAGAAGGAGAGTAACCATACCGATCAGGAGGATGAGAAGTTCGAGTAGAACATCGTAGGGTGGCACCCGTGTCAAAGCTGGTTTGAAAGTCATGGCCATGGCAAGGTCAGGCTCAAGAAGCGCTGAGTTGGACGTCTTATTTGATACACGCATCCAGGCTTGAACCGATCCGGAGATGGCGGCAAGTTATCAAAGAATGGAAGCATAATTGTCTTGGGTCCTGTGAAACATGACTTCTAAAATAATATTGATTTTCAAAGAAAACAACATGACGTAAAACACGAAAGCTATTAGAGGTATGATCATAGCCGACATAGCTGTGAGAGATGTTATACCCCATAAATACGCATTTTAACAGATTGAGCGGACAATTTGTGACGTTCGGACTAGGAAGAAGGATGAAACAAACACAACCAAATGTATGTAAGTCAAGACATAGGAGTAGCAGCCGTAGTTATTAAAGGCGGATAGTACACGGAAGCACAAAGGTGTCCTGGGGCTATAGCGCATAGCGTCGCGCGCGCTTTACTAATGTAAAGCGCACTAACTTATATATTCTTAATTAATATATCAAAAATGTCCATAAATTTAACAATTATAAAAAAGAAACTTAAAGATAACAAAGTTACATAATAAAATAAGCTTCTAATAACAACAACAAAACTAAATAAAATATTAAATATCATAATTCAAAAATATTATTTTACAAATATTAAAATTGAAAAATTCTTACACATTCAACTACCTAAAGTTTCAAAATAAAAAAGCTAATTTATTTATCGATCATATATTCAACTTTAAGATCAGTGTCATCTTCATCATATGTATTATCACTAAATTTATGGAACTCAACATCATTCTCTTCCTCTAGCTTGGCTAACAAAGGCAATGTACGTAACAATAAACCCTAACATCATATAGCTTGGGCAATTCTTTATAAGCCCAAATATAAATATAATGGCACAACCACCTTAATCACTAGTATATACCAACTACCGCCTATACTCTCAACTCGTAGCAACACCTTAATCACTAGTATATACCAACTACCGCCTATATTCTCAACTCGTAGCAAAGGCGCGCTAAAGCGCGTGCCTTGGTTGTGAGTAAAAGCGCAAGAAACGCGCAAAGGTGGGCGCCTATCTGAAACACGTAGCGCAAGGCGCTGCGAGGGTCAGGGCCTGAGCCTTGGGCTAAGGCGGACTATAGCGCACGCCTTGCGGGCTTTTAATAATTATGGGAGCAGTGGATTCAAGCAACAAGGTACGGGTAATATATAGCAAGTGACGATTCTTTCGTTTGGCCACCCCGTTTTGCTGAGGTGTGTATGGACAAGAACGTTGAGAAACAATGCTTTTTTGATGCATGAAGGCATGGAATTAATTAGACATATATTCCCCACCAGAGTCAGATCTTAGGATTTTAATATGTTGAGAGAATTTGGTTTCAATAAAGGCTACATACTGCTGAAAAGAGAAAGCACCTTAGATTTAGCCCGTAGAAAATAAACTCATGTGTGTCTACTGTAATCATCAACGAACGTAACAAAATATCTGCATTTGGCATGAGAGATAACTGGAGAAATACCCCAAACATCAGTATGAATTAAGTCAAAACAAAGTTGGGCACGATTAGCATCACTAGGAAATGAAAGAGATTTACTTTTACCTAGTTTGCATTAGTCACAATCAGGGGTAGACGGGGATGAAAATTGAATTTTATTACCCAACAAACCATAGTTTATTACATGATATAAAACAGTATAATTAGGATGACCCAAACATTTGTGCCATAAAGTACGAGAATTATTGACAGTATTACAAGCCATAGAAATAGCTGAAGGAATAGGGAAGTGTAGACAAAGCAAACGTCCAACTTTAGGCCCTTCGCGAGTATCTTTCCCGACACCTGATCCTGCACAAGACAACCAGATAGAGAGAACGATACGTTATAATTATTATCAACTAACTGGCCAACAGAAATAAGGCTAGTGGACAGTTGTTGAGATACAAACACATCTCGAAAAGAGGAATTAACATCGGCTATGGCATGGATGGGTAATTGAGTGCCATTAGCAATGGTAATTTGCAAAGGACCTGAATACGGGCGTACATTGTGAAGTGCTGCAGCAGATTTGGTCATGTGGTTCGATGTCCCTGAGTCAACAAGCCAAGAGTTAAACGAAGATAGAGTGTTACCTCGAAGATCCAATGCAGAAAGTGCAGAAATAATCATCTGTTGAATTGTCTCCGGGGTGAGAAATATGTGCCAGCAACGGAGGAAGGGTTGATTGCGGCATGATGGGCAGTAGTTTGGCGGTTTTGTGGACGACTTGGACATTGTTGAATAAGATGCCCGGGCTTCTTGCAATAATTGCACCTTTTCTTGTTGAACAATGTTTCGCAATATGCCCAATTTACCTGGTGGAAGTTCTTCGGTTTCCCTTTCACATGCGAGATTAAGCCACCTCATTGGTCGAAGCAGTGTGTTTTTAGAAGGTGCCCTGTGTGGCTCCAGGAGCTGCTCTTCACGCAACAAGTCACCGAGGCAGACATCGAGGGATGGAGAAGGGTCACGGTTCATCAACGTGGAACGAGCAATCTCAAACTCGGGGCGCAACTTCATCAGAAATTGATCTCGCTTGCTTTGTTCATGAATTTCTAGAATGTCAGCAAGAGATCCAGTCGGAACCTTTGCATAAATAATATCAGCTAACTCACTCAATAGAATTTGAAATCCTGTGAAATATTCTTGAACACAGAGATTGCCCTGAGTATAATTTGCAATCTCGTACTCAAGTTGAAAACGCCGAGCCACATTGTTTTGGCAATAAACTTGTTTCAAGTAGTCCCACACGCCTTTAGCTGTCTTGTATGATCGTAGATTTAGCACGATGGTCGGATCAATAAAGGCTAATAGACATGAAATGATACGAGCATCTGCAATTTGCCACTTGGCAAAGATTGTTGCGTGAGTTGGGGTGGGAGTACTCCGATCAATATGTCCCCATAATTCATTGCCCGTCACAAAGAGTCGAAATTGGAGTTCCCGTGCCGTATAGTTTTTCCCGGTGAATTTGACACCGAAAGATTCAAAATTGCTCATTATGAGAGATAGAAACAGTAGCCCAATATATTATGAACGACTGAGCAGCACACAGAAATTGGAACGAACATTGATCGGCTCAACAAACAAGAAGAACCTAGACACAGCGCAAGGTGAACAGGCAACAACTGGACAAAATAACAACTTCCAAACTAGCAATTGTCGTGATGAAAATGAGACTTCTGCGTCAAAAATAATTCAAATTATTCAGGAAATCAGCCGGCTTCAGAGACACGCATCAAAATTCTGAAACTTTCAAAAAATATTCGAGACCCACGTAGGTTAAACAACAACGATGTCAAAGTACAAAGAGATCCGATCACGAACGGCGCACAACACCGATGGTATAAGACAAGAAATAGGACAAATGCGCACAAGCCAGACACGTAAAATAGGAATCAAGGAATTCCGAACAGCACACACAACAACGATTTCAGAAGACAAGGAATCAGAAAGATAAATTCCTATGTACGAGGCTTGCGGCAACGAATTTGGAGGATTCACAATAAGTCGGAAAAAAAATCAGATGGATGAGGCTGGGATACAAATTTGGAAAAAAAAATTAATTTCTGAAATTAGGATCTGATTTAAATAAGCTCTGATGCCATGTCAAACAAGAGAATGATTTTCTCAAAAATTGTGTAGTCCATTCTCGGCTACTGTTCATTATATAATACCAGTGTACAAAT
Organism: Haberlea rhodopensis; assembly: GCA_907163345.1. Taxonomy (NCBI): domain Eukaryota; kingdom Viridiplantae; phylum Streptophyta; class Magnoliopsida; order Lamiales; family Gesneriaceae; genus Haberlea; species Haberlea rhodopensis. The sequence goes on from CAJQUN010001827.1 coordinate 7,226, forward strand.
TTACATCCTTGACTAATGTTCTTATAGATGGAAAGTACATTGACTCTTTACCCATATATACAACATGTTAATGTCCCTAGCCTCTATCCCTACCAAGTATAATATAGCTTTTATCACGAAAGTTCGATTGATTTGTGGAGTTGAGTAAGACGAGTGATTGGAGGGAGGCATTCCAGACTGACATGTTTCAAGTATTTCTTGTACTTTTTTTAATATAACTACATTCGCCTGACCAAAAAAAAAGACAGCTTTCTTAGGCCAAAACAGGTAACATTTACTGTTCAGAACACAATAATATTGAGTTTGCCAAGGTCAGCCTACAACATCAGTTAAACCCACGTAAAAATTTGCCCCATTTGTAAAAGGGGCGACAATTTAAAATCACGTGCAGGTTCATAAAATCTTTCTGGAAACTTTATTCCTGCAAGGGATAAAAAGATACGGAAAAATGCAAGTTCATAAAAACTAAGAGTTAGATGAAAAACAAATAGCCCAGCAAATTTTTCAACCATGGTAGTATGTGACACATGCCAAGCATCAAGATGACGGTGCAGCTCAAATAAAGGTAAAAGAAATTTTACTTAAATTAAATTATGGATAAATGTTGCATACAAAAATTAGCCAAGTATAAAGCCCCAAAAAAAAACTTTAAATAGTTGGACATACATGCTCATGACTTCTGGCGTGCGACACCAAAGCTTGCACAACAAAGTTAGCACCGGGATGTGATGACATCTTAAACAAAGAAGCCTTGAAAACTTTTGTGAATATTTCATCATATAAGCCATCAGGAGCTACTGCTAAAATAACCTGCAAAAGGGGACGTGAAGTATAACACTTTGAAGAAAATACTTTAGAGCAGAAAGTACTGTTCCCATGATATTTTGTATGTTTCTTTTATGCATTTTAAGCTTTGTTCTGTTCTGCATGTGTTTCATTCTCAGTTCCAACTATAAGTAACCTTTTTTCTATTTATTCTGTATGTATTTGTTATACTAGGTCATAACTGTATTTATTCTGCTTTGGCTATATTCTTAATCTGTCTCGACCACTGATTCGGTAGAGAGAAGATCAGTTCCGTTTTATGTCTCACATGCTTTATTCTCAACTCTATTTCAGCTTAAGGATGGTTACAATAATAATTTGGGAATATAACTGTGAAATCTCGATGTTTAATCATCACTTAAAAGTGCTAAGTTTCGAGATTAAGTTAAGGGAGATGTGATCAACAATGGTCATAATGGGTGAACCTGTCACCACAATTTCCGGGATTCGGAAGGGACTTTTTATATTCAATCCCATTCTGATATGATTTAAGTTATGCAATAACAAGAGAAACAAACTTGTCATGACAAAAAACGAAAGATAGCATTACTTTGAGTTGCACCTTTTATGAACATGGAGATTTACACTATTAAAAAAAATATAATATCAAAAATGCAAAATGTAGAAAACTAATGATTTTTATAAGCTCCCACCTCCATTAAATGGCTGTATGCATTTTCTTCCACTAAATGTATAATTTTTTTCCCTGCTGCAATTAAGTCTCCTTCCAAGTCTTTATCGATACTGCAGCCAAGGAGAATGGGAATAATATGCAACAACTCCTGCTCTTGTCCAGCTAATAATTTCAAAGCAGTCTGCAATTACAATACAATTTATCACATGAAAAACTATTCACAATTGAGAAAACAGTAAACACTCATTTCTTACCTCACTACAATTCAAATATTTCAATATTAAAATCACTGGTTAGCCACCATACATGAACAAGTTCACAGATATAATGGCTTATGAATGGAAACATTATTAATTACACTAAAACGCTTCTCGTGCCCATACATAGTAAAGATAAAAAGTACTCATCTAAGGTTTAGTCTATGCTACAAAAAGATAAGATCTTCCTATGTATTGTAGAACGTTGAATGTGTGAGTTTGTATTTTATGCAGGACTTACACATGTATTAATGCATCCTGTGGTATACGCTACAGAGAAATATCTTCTACATAGGTAGGACAGATCAATCCTCATCCCCATAATCATCACTAACTATGGTGTAGATTGAAATGAATGGGCATGCATTAAAAAATTAACCTTCCTTTGATCTCAGATATTTGCAATCTTTCAAATGACGAGGTGGAGAAAGTTATAACTACAGCTCAAACATACCTGCAGAACCAAACTACTGAACTGATTCAATTGTATGGTTGCAATGTCCACTCTCAAAGGATTTAACATTTCTGCTATGAGAAATTTCAGTTGATCAGGAAATGATGGGTGCTGTTGTAAATAATTACCCTTCAACTTGGACGATCTCATATTCAAACGTTCTGCCAGAACAACCGATGGCTTCGTGCCATGAAACTCCGGGGAGTCTACAGAAACTCCTTTACAAAAACAGATCAGTCCCCGCAGGACATGAGATCCATAAGAATTGCACATTATGTCACCAACATTGACCACAATTTCCTGGCACAGAGGAAGGAGAAGTGGAGAAACAAATAAAAATTTTCACCAGACAAAACCATATATTCTTCTGTTGGCAATTATCATCTGTAAGTAATCTAAGAAAATAGACCTGGCATAATACAGTTAGTGTCTCCCCAACAAGAGAGTGAGTGTCGTCGTCCTGAAGGTGCATGGCCAAAGACTTCAGGGCTGTTTCAGCTACATGAGAGCCAGACCTGTCCATGGCAATATGTGAGAATTTCTTTGCACTGCTTTGAAGAAAAGAACAAAGCTGTTCCACAGAACAGCCTTCCAGAAGAGTTTGCATGGTGTGGCTAATGATATAATCAGTTGCAAGTTCCACTTCTTTTCCTCTAGCTTCTTCCAAAGCATTACCACAAATAACTGACCGCTGCTCTAAGTCAATCTCAGTCCCCTCTATTACATTAGCTATCTCAGTAAAGTATTTAGTTGTCTCTGGGTCAACCAACTTTCTACAATAAAAGCATTTCCAAAGTATGAGAAACCATTCACATAGGTAACACGCACCACGATCCACTTCAGAAAAATAAAAAGTTAAGCACCGAGTAAGAATAATTGCATTCAAAACCTGATAAATGATGCCTGTGGTGTATTGGCAGTTTTGTCCTTGGCAAATTTTTTAACATTGAAGGTTGCACCATGCGAGCCACCTGGTTGATTTTTAGCTGAATCTCCATGAGATCCAGCATTTCTCTTCCTTTCTTTTCTGCCCATTTTCCCCCTCCTTCCAAATGTATCTTGAGCAATAATAACTTCACCAGCCAATGAGCTGCCCTCAGTTACACATCCAGATAGACGCCTTCGCAAACCCAAAGCTTTTGATCCAACAGAAACCATACGATATTCCTATATCTCCACTTTAAAAGCGCGATTATCTGAGCTTAAAACTCCAAAAAACTGGAAAAAAAAAAGTAATAATAATAACTTCCTCCACTGCAAAGCCGCGCCAAAATCTCTTAACCCTTTTCTTATCAGACCTTTGATATCAACTTCAAACGGTCAAACAATACAATAATCTCCGACAACAATAATTTACATGTCCCGTGAAGTAATTCACTCAAACCTGTCCAAATTCTTTTCACTTCAACTTATTAACAGACTTACGCTAAACTGTATATAAATTAAAAAGAACAAACACAAGAAACAACACTGTGTGATTAAAATTATAAACAGAAACTCATACCTATCCAAATAGCTAGCAGCAAACCACGGATAGTTGAGCTTATTGCAAAGCCAGAGCGCCGAGAAAATTTTCCTGTTTCTATATGTATAAATCTATTATATACTCGAAGGGGAAGCGCCTCATGAGTGTGTCAAAGTGCCAACCCTTCACTTTATGCACTTTATGCTCGGAGATTGCGGTGTTGTTCTTTTGGGCCTAAATAACCGTTACTGGACCAAAAATTGTAAAAAACCAAGTACACACATATATATATATATATATATGTGTGTGGGTGTGTTTTTTAAATAACAAGCTACATGGGCTCAGCTAAATTCATATAATCAGATTTCCAATCCTTAGAAAAGAACTGGGTAAAAGTCGGCCCAAAACTATTTTTTTACAATTTTCGGTCCAGTAACGGTGATTTAGGCCCAAAAGAAGAGCACCACAATCTCCGAGCATAAAGTGAAGGGTTGGCACTTTGACACACACGTGAGGTGCTTCCCCGTCGAGTATATAATAAATTTATACATATAGAAACAGGAAAATTTCTCGGTGCTCATATATGTGTGTGTGCGTGTGTGTGTGCGTGTATATACATATATATATATATATATATATATATATATATATATATATATATATATATAAACCTCCATAATTAATAGTCAAAAAAGCTATATAATTAATATTCTAAAATCAGTTACATATACTGATATACTTAATGATCAAAGTTAGTGTTTGCAGCATCTCATTCAGAATTTTTGAAATGATGAAGTCAGAATATTATAGCCCAAATTGACACTTGCAGCATCTCAATTTACAAGTGTGTAAACATAATGTTGCAGTATGCCATCTTTTCAAAAAGTAAATACATGCATCTCAGGTCTCACACATATCATAGCTCAATGTAGAAAAAAATAGCTCAGCTGCACAATGTAGAAAACACGAAGGAGAAAGAAAATAGGAAGGGAAAGAAAAAACCCACGATGTGTGCAAGATACTTACGGGTTCAGCGGCGACAGTGTAGAAGACTTCGAACTCAGCTGCGCAATGGAGGGGGCTCGAACTCAGCTGCGTAATAGGAGGCAGAGAGGAGGAGACGGCGTGTGAGGGGAAGAAGAAATTGGGGGAATAATGAAACTAGGGTTAATTTCATGGTGTTCATAGACCGGTTTCGAAGGGGATGCAACCGGTCCAGGAGCATGACGGACGGATCCCAATCGGATTTCATAAAACCGATCCGGATCGGATACCCATAACGGTTTTGGATTGGATCGATTGCAATACGGAACAGGTCCCCATTTTTTAGAAAAAAACGGATCTTTTTTAAAAAAAAAATTAACAATGCTTTTTTAAAATTTCTAAATATCTTGTTCACATAATACAAGAATTGTGATGAAAAATACATAATTTATTGAATATGAAAAGCTTGAGGTAAAATATATAGTATTTGAACTTAATAAAAAAATTATATTATTTATCATAATTGATTAATATAATTTTCGTAAATTCTTCTTCATCTTCGGAACTTTGGTTGCCAAACTCGTCGACTCATCATTCTCTTTTATTATTTCGCTCAGCATCGAACCAATCTTTAAGCAATGTAAGCATGCACAAAGAATCTGCTTTAAGTGAAGTCTATAGTCCAATTATTCGTTCACAAGTTGAGAACGCCGACTCCTAGGCGACACTGGATGTTGAACCGTATAAACATCTTTAGCCATTTTGGCTAAGATAAGATATTGTCTAATGTTTGTCTTCTACCACTCCAGTACATCAAATTTTCCATATGTTATGAACATTTGACCCAATAAGAATTGTAACTCTTCGACATGATAGATGTCACTCTGCTTCCTCTCAGCTTCTTTCTGCCAAGACTCCTCGGCAAATTAATGCATCTACTTCTTGACTCGGTAGTGTCTTCTTCCTCCTCTTCTCTCTGACTCTCTGTGATGATGATCATTGTACATGTTCATAATGATACAAAACAAACATATTTTGAAGAAGGAATGTCTTAATGACGTCTTCTGATCGTCAGCATACTTCTTCAAAAATTTAGTGTAATATTATAAAAAATAAAAAATCAAAGGAGCCTATGATTGACTAAGGATCTAAAAGTGTAAATATGCAATGCACATCTCGTATATTTTCCCAATAGTTTTTAAAATTTAGCCTCCATAAGATGAACAAATTGTGACAAAGCATCATTATCTCTAAATTCAATAAATTTAGAAAACATATTAAATATAAGGGAATAAAATAATGAGAAGTATGATAAGAAACACCGAAAAAACTAACGGTTGCTTCTTTAAAAGTAGATAACAAAGCAGTACATTGAGTAACGAAAGATCAATCATAAGGACACAATAAATAAATATCATCACTCTCAAGCATTTGATAATTATTGTAGAAAACCGTTAAAACATCATGATAAGGTAACATATATTATAAAAGAACTCCATTGAGTTTCTATGGGTGGTGGAAAAATAGTATACTAAGACCTTGACTTGCACAAGTATGTTTTCAACCAGGCTTAAGTCGTGATTGTCGTATCACATGACGACAGTTTTTTAAGTTTTGCAATGCTAGTACATTCAGAATTTTCATAACCAACTTTTACAGCTAAATTAATTATATGACACACATCTAACATGGAAAAAAACACCATCAAATATTGGTTTTAATTGTACTTTTAGATCACGTATTGTCGACGTATTATTTGATGCATTGTCAAGTGTAATCGGAAAAATGTGATGAAAAATGTATTTCAGTAAGTGCCAAGATTCATTTCTGCAAGCATCATTTATCATCAATCTAATGGCAAGTAACAACAAGAAATGAAAGTTGTTTAATCTTCATCCAAATATCAGTAGTTAAACTAACTCTGCAGTTTATAGATGAAAGATGATCAATTAAAGATTTGCAATATTCAACAAAAACATCCATACATTTTCTTTGCAATGTGTGTCCCGAAATATGTCTAAAATCAGGTTGGATAGTAGAAACAAGTTCAACAAAGCCGTCTTGTTCAGAGAACAAATAAGAAAGTTCACATCTAATAATAAAATGTACTAGTGAATACAGTTTATTACAGATGTTAAAATAAAATTAGTGTCTGTTTGAGGATTAATTTGAAGTTGTGTTAGTTCCCTACCTGTAGGTTGTAAAGTAGCCTCATCAAAATTATGTTTCTAAACTAAATGTTTATTAAAAATTATGGTACCTCCGGCAAAACCACCAGTTTATAATTATAAGTCGTTTTACATATTTTACAAATAGCAGTAGATTCGTTCGTCTTGGTTTTGTAACCACGTCGAAATGATCCCAAACCTTGCTTCTTTTTGGACGATTACTCGGGCGATTCGCAATGGTAGTAGTTGCGGATGTCTAGCCTTGCAACGGATTTTGGGGTACGACAGTTCTACAACGTGTTCCGTTTCTTGAACATTGTAAGCATCATCGAACTCGGTAAAAAAATCATAATTTTCTTGTACTACAGGTGGAATTGAAGAAGCACGACCACCACGATCACTAGTAAAAGAAGATTACATCGTAATATTGAAAATAATTTATCTCAACAGAACTAATAATAATATGATAATAACAAACTTATAATAAAATTGCGAGAAAATAATTTTATGAAATTAGATGATATTGTATGATAAAATGAGAGAGTGAATGTTTGGAAGTTGGATGAACTTGGTTAGAAATGACAACTGCCAGCCGGTGGTTGGCCATCAACATTTTAAAAAATTATTTTGCATTTTTTTAAAAAAATTACCGGTTCCGGTTCTACCGGAACCAGTAACAACCGGTTCAGTTGGAACATAAATTGCCGATTCGGCGATTCCGATCCAACGGAACCAAATCGATCTGGTTTTTCCCTGTTCGGAACCGTGTTAACCGATTTCGATTCCAACTTGTTCGTTTCCATTTCGGATACAGTTAATCCGGTCCAATAAGCACTTGATATGTATGGGGCTTTATCATATTTTGCTTCCTCAATTATACATGTGAGTCTAAAGAGGTAGCTGCAATGTTTTATCAACAAAATTCCAAATTATTTAACCAATTTTCTCATTTACATACTAGATGGTCTTTCATATACTACTTTTCTAAATCTGGTCATCCATAATACTTCTTCATTCAATTAAATCTTCATCCAATCACTTAGATGATTATGATGGATAATATTCTATATGTTAAAACTTGTTTGTTGATTATAGTTATCTAGATAGATGCCTATCTCCTAGATATTTTATACTCCTTGATTTAGTTTATGGAATCTATTAGTATGTATTTTTTATAATCTCGTTATAAATTGAAGAAATAATAACAATATTTCCAATGTCATGTTTTTTCCACAATTTTCTACATGGTATCAGAGCCAGGTTTTTTTCCAAAAATAAAAAATATTATACCTAGGTTTGCACAGTAGTCTCGGCCGCTGCCCCCAACCCTAGCAGCCGTCAGCCTCTCCTATACGCAATCCCTGGCTGTCGCTAGCCTCATCGGTCATTTCCTCGCGAGCCCTATAGAACTTTCATTGTATATTGACATTCTGTTTTCTGTTAGATAAGTGTTGACCTATATAGAACTTTCACTATATATTAATGAAGCTAGTAAGGGAACAATATTTGGTTTCTGATCATATGGGATTTCAATTTTTTGAATAAGATGCATTATTGGGCACCAATGCCATGCGAATCACTGCCTTTTGTGGCAATGCAACATCTATGCATTGACATTAAATATTTCTATTCTAGTTTTTCCCTCGGAGTTGGACGGCTGATATTGAAAAATAAATTAGGTAGTACTTTTTTATTTCCTTCTTTTGCACTTCGAAGTTTGCAGATTGAACTAATCCCTAGTGGAAATATGCCTCCTGGATTTGACCAAGTACATGCTACAGTGTGTGAGTGTTGTTAGATGTTCTTAATTTTTGTCCTTATGAAATGTATGCTTGATGCTCTGTCTATGCATATGTTTTATGTTATTGCTTGAGTCTTTGCATCACTAGCTCTGCCTTTGCTCTTGCCTAATTTATTTACCTAATGCCTTACCAAATTGAATCGGTGTTTTTTTTTATTCTATGACATATATATTGGGTTAATAAATCTGCCTTTGAAGCATAAGTTCTGACACTGTTCTCTCGTATTTGCTTTGTCGTGCATATTTTGTTATTTCATTTTGTAATACTCGGAATATGTTCTTGTCTATTTTTTCTACATCACTAGGTTTTACATTTTTTAGAAAATGCAGGTTCATCGGGAACATTCACACACATGTGACTGAGCCTCTTCTTCAAGAAGTTTTTGGTGATGTTTGTCCAACGGAAGGGTGCAAGCTTATTAGAAAAGACAAGGTGCAAGCCATTCACCCTATTTTCCAAAACGTGGGAACCTAGATTTCTGGCACTTAAATATGATGTTGATGTTCTTATTTTTTTACCTTTTCAGTCATCCTATGGATTTATTCATTATTTTGATCGTACATCAGCTGCACTTGCGATTACGAACTTAAATGGGAGGCAGCTGTGAGTAGAGATTATTAATTATGTTGTGTTATGAGTAGAAATTATTGAAGAAGTGGCTTTGTATACTCTTGATATTCAGAAGAAATAATATTTTTGTATTGGAGTTTTGGGCAACCAATCAAAGTTAACGGCACATATGTTAGTGGCCACAGGGAGGACACATCAAGTGAGTTTACAAATTAAGCTTCTATACCTATGATATGTGGCTATTTTAGCATATAAAATCACCATCATCTAGGTATTTTGTCTTATGAAGTATCTACCTTTTATGTAGGCCACTACAACATTATTGTCGGTGATCTCAGTCCTGAGGTTACTGATGCCATATTGTTTGCATGCTTTTATGCCTACCCTAGTTGTTCGTAAGCATTGTCGCTCTCTGCCTCTATCTTTCTTTCTCTATTTCTCTTAACTTATAACAAAAATGGATTGTTAGAAATCTGGTTTCTTTCCTTTGTGGTTGAAAAATTATTATTTAGATGTTGCCACATGAATCAATATGATTCAGTTTTCCTTGTTCTGAATACCCAAATTGGTCTCGATGATGCAAGGTCATGTCGAATCAAAAGATCGGGCGCTCGAGGGTCGGATTTGTGTCTTTTTTGTAACCAGCTGGTATGTTTGTGAGACTTACGTCTGATTTGTCCAGAACTATAAGTTGTTTGTCTCAATAGAATCCTTGGAATTGTGTTTCAAGAGGCCCAAAGTCCAATTAATGATCTAACTAGTTAGAACAATGATAATTTGTTTCTATTCAGAAGTTATTTACTTTTGTTTTCTCTAACCGTAGGTTTTACTCCTTATAATTTGTGAGAATTTATAGTTAAAGTGATCCACTTGTGATCGTTCTTTATGATTTCTCTCAAGAAAATGGCTTGCAGTACGTAGATACGTTGCAAGTGGGCCACAAAAGGTGCTAACACAAGTTACGACAAGCATAATTTAGATGCCAAAAGTGTTGTCAAATTAACAAATGGCTCTGCAGGATGGTTTCTGTCAGAAATAATTGTGTCACTTGATAGTGAGTAAAAATGATGTCGTTCCTGAATGGTGAGAAACAATGGTGTCATCAGAAGGCGGTTAGCCATAGTGATTGATTCAAGCTACGATGGAGGTTTTTTTTAAATAAAAGGTGTTTTATATTCTCTTTCCCATGGAACCATATGAGATGATTAATATTGTCATTTAAGGAAGTAAAAGACATGGAAAATTTTAATTTTATTTATCATTCTGTCAATGAGAAGATACAGTTATATTCTGTTAGTTTCCTAATTCTGCTAGTCTCCTAAATTATACTAGTTTCTTAAATTAGAGATTTTGATATAATCTAATCATATCTATGGAATAAATCTCAACCAATAATCAAAATAAATATATTACTAAAACAATAAATATTTGACTGAATATTTCCTTCACCCCTTAAGCTTGACTATAGATGTTGATGAGACCAAGTTTGCTGATGAGATGTAAGCACATTCTAATATAAGGAAGAGACATCCGATTGATGAGGCGAAAATATTGTTCTATTTGAGCGATTTGATCCTTGGTAAAAAGGGCATCAATGCCGATTGAGCTATATTGCTTGGGGATTGAGCTTGTTGTACACGACCATCAATTTTTTTGTTTTGTTGCCATTGTGCCAGTGTACCATGATTTTTCCAGCACTTATCCTTGTTATGTGACACCAAACCAGAGCCTTCCAATGGTTATTGAGGGAAGAGATGGGCTCAACGGTGAGCATCACCTTATGATGAGCTTCTGCTCGCCTGACTTTAGCAAAAGCATCTCCAACGGATGGAAAAAGAATCCCTGGCAACAATTCTCCCTCGTACATAATACGGTTTCAGTTTAATCCAACAAGAAATCGAAAACTCTCCTTTTTAAAGATGTTTTTGAAACTTGGTACTACAATCATGACATGCGGAATTGAGCTTAAGAAACAGATCTGATTCTTTTCAAAGGTCATGTATATTGGAAAAACATTGAGTCATGGAATGAGAACCTTGTTTTAGTTCCTTCAACTTCGAACATATTTCAAAGCTCTGAGAGATGTTTCCTAGGTCAGAATACATTTGAAGAGTCGTATTCGAGATTCCGGTCGGCATTGGGTTGCTGTAAAGTGAGTAAGTTTCAAAATCTTAGCGATCTGGCACAACGAAGATGAGATATCCCTGCAAATTTGAAAAATCGAATGGGTCTTGCTATGTTACCTTCGATTTTTAGCTACAGAAATTGAAACAAGGCTTTTTTTTTTGCCTGCAGTTTGAAATTAAATCATGTAGGGTTAAGGATATTTTGGTCAATTTTAGCATTATCATATATACTGTGCACAATGATTATTGTAGTCCAAGACAAGTGGGTAGGTTTATTTTCCCACCTTTAAACCTAATGTATCACGGGCTTTAAGGATAGAAGGTGATTTTAAAAAACCAACCAAACACCTGATTAAAAAGTTAAACCTACACTAAACCTACCTAATCCCTCGTACCAAACATTGCCTTACTGTATTAAGACAAACTTTACTATCATTTCCCCAAATAATATAATGTGCTCTTTTCCTCCACTATAAAGTAATATAAATGCTTGAATTAGTAAGTTAATTTTACTACAAACAACAGGGTAACTAATACCTTTCTTCTTCTTCTTCTTCTTCTTTTTCTTTTGTTCATTTATCTAATCACTAAAAATGAATCAAAACAACTTTCTCATATAATGAAGGGCTGTCCAATAGATGGAACCAAATAAGGCTTCTAGTAGATACAAGAAATGCTATAAATTTCCATATAAGATCCTTTAGGGTTAAAATTTTAAGGCAGAGAACAACCTTTCAATTTATTTTAGCGTTTACTTAGCTCCTTATGCAACAACACTTCTTCAAAACAAATTCAAGAATTCTTACTACTTTCACACGTCATTCCTTCCACCTAACAATAGAATTCGGTATGTAATTCTAGGAATAGACAATTCAAGAAGCCATAGTCACTAAATTTCTCAATTTAATAAGAAATTCAAGAAACTTACGTTAATAAAAGAAAGAAATAGCAGCCCCACTTTTGAAGATTTGCTACTGGTTTTACGATTTACTCAACTTGGTAGCTTGGATTTTTCGACTAAAATACATAGAAGATATGTATTTTGTTGTGGTCAACAGGTAGAGCAATTTAAGTGGTGAGGCATAAAGAAAAAGGCTAGGTGTTCTCAATAAGTTAAGCCACACGTTGGCTTCTGAAGACATGCTTGACCATTCTTTCATTGACTATCTTATATATATCATGGATTTAAGTAGACTAAAATTAAAGGAGTTATCCAAATTTACTCTTTGAATTTCAATATCGTTTATTAAGAATTAAGGCAGCAAAATTCAACACATTCAATTAAGTCTTTTATTGCACTACCTCAAAGTTATCAGTTTACATGCTTATTCGGATTAGGCCAACCAAGTCTCAATATATACACTTTGTTAGGCCAACCAAGTCTCAATATATACACTCACTCATATAAGTCACAACTTTGATGTATTTCTAGATTAGTTTATTATTTTCTTAATAATTTCAATTCTTAATTAATTTTTTTTTTCTTTACGGGTGTTACAATGAGGAAGTACCATTACAGCCGGACCATGCACGCAGTGAAATCGATATTGCAGGCCCGTCTATGTTGACACCTATCTCGATGGATGTGCCATGTCTTTCTATGTATAAACCTAAGATGTGCCAGGTCCATCTATATCTTTTGGCACCGACATATACACTGGTTGTTATGTCTTCGATCCACCGATGTATGATCAATCACCATTTCATTCCATATGCTCCGATATACACACAACATGATACAGATGTCGGGATTGGATTTGCACCATCATATACGACATCTATGGGTCTAAATTTTGACGTATCACCAGCTTATTCCCACAATTCACACCATATCATCCACATAATGACGCACCCATGGTACAACAGAGGAACAGACAAGTAGATAGGTGAGAAAGATTTCGAAGAGAGGTAATTCCTCGTCCTTGTGGTACTGGATGACATTTACAGATGAGGCCCCGTGGTCGTGGTCGTTAATCACATGTGTTGCATTCCTCTTGTAATTAGTTTGAATGTTATAAATGTTTGCGAATAATGTTATATATTCAAACTCGTATTATAAACGAACAATAAAAGTACAATACAATAAAATTTTAAAAAAATTGTGAGACATTTCTTATAATATATATTCAACATCGATTAAAACAATTAAAACATAAAAAACTGACAATTATTTAAAATAATCGAATAACGATTTACACATAATTTGTTTTATTGATTTCGAGAACTTGAAGCCATCTGTCGTCTTGCATGAGCTTCTTGCCAATCCATCTCATTCTGAGTACGCGTTGTTCGATCTTGACTTTCTCTTCTGGTTTTACGCAGAGTGGAGTTGTGGTACAACTCAAAACACGGGGTGTCCCAATACTCATCCCCATAATGGTACGAACAATCATTGGCATATGCTCCAATATGCATTCATATTGTAATATGGCTTCACAAATGTTTTAGCGTTTAAGCCATACTTGCGACACACTTGGATCACATGTGAACAAGGTATGCCGAACTTTCCATTTTCCACAAGAGCACCCCCTGCTTTTAGATTCACAACATGAGTATCACCCCCACGTCCTGCTTGAACTCTTGTTATAACAAATGCTGTTAGATGTCTACGATCGAACATCTTGACATCATGATTAATGGAATGATGGTCATCAAGAGCATATTTTCGAACACATAATCTGGCCATTCTTGATTATTTTTGATCATTCGCTCCGCCTTCTTAAGTCAGACAAGAAAATTTGTCACACAACGATCAAAAGTTATTTGCACAATGGTAGTGATTGGAAGCCGACGAGCACCCTTCATAACACCATTTATGCACTCTGACATATTTGTGGTCATGATATCACAAGGCCAGCCTCCGTCATGAGCAAGTGACCATTGAGACTTATCAGTACGAAGCACGTAATCAAACGCTCTCGGTTCAATAACTTTTATCTGTTCCATTGTGCAATCAAAGTTTCTCAGTTGATTTTCTGATCCAGCTCTCTAACATAAGTCTTTCAAATGAACATTTTTGAACCGAATATTAAAGTTTGAACACACGTGTCTCAACAAAATTGATGCACTCCACGTGGGGACTTGAAGTCAGGAATATAAATGGATGTTGCAAAGAGGCCCGGATGATGATCTGAAATCAAACATATACCCTCAGTTGCTCTCACAATATGCTTGCTAATCATCTCCAAAAACCATCTCCATGACATAATCTCTTCATCAAGAATTGCAAATGTCAAAGGTACTACTTGATTATTAGCGTCCATTGCCACATCAATCAACATCTTATGTTGATATTTCGTATACATATGTTTTCCATCCATACTTATTACCCGACGGCAATATTGAAATCATTCTACACACGGATGTAAGATCCAAAACAAGTAATTCAAATTTTTTTCTCATGGTCTGACATTGTCAAGGTAAACCCACTCAACAACTATGCCGGGATTCCATTTTTGCAATGCTCCTATATAGTAAGACAACTTATTCACGGAGCTCTCCCATGTTCCACACGCATTCTCAACAACACGTCGCAAACTATACCATCCTTTTGCATAGGAGATCTCAAATCCATATTTATCTTAACTGTCTGAATTATATACTTTATTTCATAAGTTGGATCACACTGAACGATTCCCACTAACAAGCTAGCAATCATCTCTTTGTCCAAATTTGAATAATCAATCGACAGTTCACTCAAAAGGCAAGTGTGAGAACTCCCATACTTTTTTATTTTGAGTAATCCAACTTTTTTACTTAATGAAGCGCTCAGGTACCATCTACAATGTATATCTTCTGTATTGTGTTTGCACTCCACTTTCCACAATGTCTGTGTACTATTGACGACGCGGTACTCACGTTTTGCAACATGTACAGAGTAATCATTTACAGCTGCCTGCATATGACCTTTATTTTCGAAGACCATATCCAGATGAAAATCCCCTTTCGAGTAGTCGTAATAACTACAACATCTACATGTTGGAATGTCTACTGAGTCTCAAAATACTTCGGGATGTGCCATTGAAAATAATGAAATTGTTGGATAGAGGAAATAAGTATTGGTTGTCGTTGTGTGCGATACAATAACTGGCACTTATTGTCTGATTGGTATCTCCTCTTGATGTGCAATTGTTTCAGACATGACACAAATGTCAACCTCATCGCACCAGCCTCATCCTCAGACAGAATCCCCTCTGGTTCTGACTGAATATCATCTCCAAATTCAGTAAAACTGTCCGCAAGTGGCTCTGGAGCAATAATATCAGCATCTGTGGGATCATCATCTGGTTCTCTATAAGAGGTAGTCACTTTCACTGCAACTACATGCAAAAAATCTAAATTTTGTGGAATATAATCACAGTTTCGTGGTTCTTTTTCCATATAAATTTTCAAACAACTATGACACTGTTTTGAATCCAATAGCCATGCTAAAATATAATCATTATCTATGGACAAAATTGTCTGTTGTATCACAGAAAAATCTCTGAACATGTGTCTTGCATATATTTTCAGTAGGAACTGGTTGAGTTCAATGCCAGTGATATTATTATTTCGTTCAACAACGACATATAATTTATGTGCGAGATATTGTTGTACCTCTTGCCGGACCACTATCAATCTAATGATATATGAATTTTGTAATATATTATCTCCCCAATACAATAAGATTTAAATTTACATATATTCAAACAAAATAAAAAATATCACAATTAATTAATAAATAAAGTTTTTAACAATTAATATAAATAAAGTTATAAAATGTATAATATAATGAGATTATTACCTGAAAAACACTTGAAAAACGACGCCAATGGAGATTTGACAATCAAACTATTGATTAACTCTATAAATAATTTTTTTTTCCTGCTGTTTTAAAGTTGTTTCGGTGTAACAAAGGAGAAGGGAGGCCGGGGATTTATACTATAGAAGATGCCATCTGAAATGACGTATTCTTTAAAAAAAATATATATTTTTATGGAAGGCGCCATGCCAAATGACCCCTTCAATTATTATCTGAAGGCGGCATCACAGAAGATGTCATCTGAGATGACAAATTCCTTTAAATGTTTTTTTCTTTTTTAATTAAAAACTTAAGGCGCCATCACAAGTGGCGAAGTTGCCATATATGAATGCGCCTTAGGTTAGTTTAATAATAGTTTTCAAAACCAGTTATTTTGTTAAATTTAATTGTTTTTTTATTATTTTATTAAAAAACCTTGGAGTGATGTTTAATATTTTAGAAAAATAAAATGTTATTATTATTGGATTAAAAGACATATAAAACTTTTGGATAATTAATTTGGAATTTTAAAAAATTATATTTTGAGCTACATGTATACACACAATAAAGTATATTTTTAAGTAATTAAAATTAATTTGAAAATATTAATTACAGGAAAATTAAAAAATTATTATGTATTTTGAAAAAATAAAAATAAGTAATATTATACCAAAAAAAATTAAGAAGGATAATTTTAATTTTAACCGAATCAGCAAAAGCCTCCCTTCTTCAACCCCAACTCTCAGAGACTGGTAAATACAAGCGTTCCCGCTCTTCAAACCCTAGGGGTTTATTATCACAAATTATTTTATAGTACTCTACGAATCACCCCCAGGTGTCTTCTTCAGTTATGGAAGTTGATATGGAGACTCCCCCCAGCTATTTTAATCCTGAAGATCTCAGCAGCAGAGAACGGTTTCGTCGATTCGGGTAATTCATTATATTAAGCCTTTTGTTCTTGTAATTATGTTTGAAAGATCACAATCTATAATTTTGAAGTTTTGGGTCTTTATTTGTTCCCATTGTTCACAGAATTGTACAAAGTTTGTCTCCTGGTTAGATTTTATGTATACGCTGGAAGATTCAAAATTTATTGTCCAAGACGTTATGTTTTGTAGTTTTACATGATCTAATTCCGGTGAAGAGGAAAAAACATGTGCAGCATACCCATGAATTCTAATATTTGGGTCTTGGACCATGCAGCGATATGCTGAAATTGCATGCTTTCCTTGTCTTGTTCTATTGAGATTTGAGCCCCCTGCGTTCTTTTCTTTGTTAAAATTGTTGTTTTCAATAATCCCTCAGCAGCATGGGGTACTCACTCTTAGAAAATGAACATAGGTGAGAGTTCTGGAGTATTATACTGATGTATAGCTTTTTATGTATCCATTTGACGAGATGCTTGATTATTAATGTTGAAGTCTTATTTCTGCACCATTTGGATACGTTTTTTGTGGTGAGCCATGGTTGCAAATCTAGTCGTCTGCCTGAATCTACAATGTGCTGTCTCTATCTTCCGTAATATTACAGAAACACCAGTTGGATTTGTTTTACATTAACCAAACTATATTACGGGTATTTTTGTTTATATTCTCTGATTTGATGTGAAAAGTTAATATGTGTAGGAAAAGACATCCAGGTTCAAGCCTATCGCCACACAATGAAAATTCAGCTTCAAGATTTCGTAACGCTGCACTTTTTCTTGAAGACATAAAACATGAGGTCGAGAGCCATGACACAGATAATGGTGGAGTGCCTTTTGAATCTGCTTCTAAGAGAAGAGCATCTTTTGGAAGTCTTGAATTATCCAGGGTGGATGTGAGTGCTGATGTGATATGCCGACGGGAAAGTGAATCCCTGAAGATTTGCAAGCAGGAAGTTGATGTTGGAATTGAAAGTGGAGACACTATGGTCCGATTATTTGCTTCACTGCTGGATAGTGCCCGTCAAGGTGCTTGTTCGAAGTTACATTTTTTTTCTCTGTTTTTTCGATGTTGCTTCATATAACATCACATGGAAGTATACAATATCATTTGAAAGTCTGATAATTGGATTAAAGCGGGGGCGATGTAGGTGAAATTATTTTTCAGACCTTTTTATTAAATTTTGCTCCAAACCTGAAGTATTGGTTTCTGCTAATTGGACTGAATTGGGAATGATGTGGGTGGATTATTTTTCAGACATTTTTATTAGTAATGCTCCACCCTGAACCATGGATTTTGCATACCAAAAATTACTTCTGGCGCCTGTGGTATCCATCACTGATTTCCCTCGGGATCATCTTGCATTTGGGAGATGGATTCTACCCCCCCTTCATTAGATCGTCTATTTTCTGTGATACTCTTGGGTTTATTAAACTGGAGATTCACATATAATGGGATCACTTCACTGTTTTCCTTTTTCCTTTTTTTTAAATTGGAAACGGTCTAATTTTGTTTATGTTTTTTTGAATCATCTCAATGGAATATGCTTTCCTATTTGTAGTGAAGGTGCTTCCCTCCATGATTTTGTTAATATATTGGTTGGTGCCTTCAATACCTACCTTTATTTTTAATTTATTTATTTTATCGAATTCCTAATTTTGAACGTTTTCCCACAAAAAGAAAATATATTTAACTCAATTCAATAGCTCATTATGTACCAGGGCTTGCAACGGTCTTGTTGCATACTATCTCGTCCATAATCCTGTTGAAGATGAATTGAAGATCTCACAATCTTGATATGTTGAATTAAAATTCTGTTAACAAAGTGGGTATATGTTACTTGAATTAATATTAAGCTGGGCTCCAGGATGTGTGAAACGATAAAAAAGGAAGTTTATTTCTCTTCTTTATAGGAAATGAGTTTGAACACAGTTTGTTTTCTCTGATTACCACTATCATATTGGACTTCTTGCTGAATAATTCGCTGCATGCTCAATTTCTGCAATGGGGCATAGTTATTAAAAGCCCGTGCGCGCCTTAGCTCAAGACTCAGGCCTCGCGCTTGCTCCTAGCTCCTTGTTTCGGAAAGCCGCATCTTTGCGCGCTTTTACTCATAACCAAGGCACGTGTTTTAGATCGCCTTTAGTAAGGCTTGAGAGTATAGACAGCTGTTAGTATCTGCTAGTGATTAATGTTTAGTTGAGACATTTTATTTATATTTGGGCTTATTAAAAATAGCCCAAGTTAGAGAATGTTAGGGTTGATTTGTTACGTACATTGTCTTTTGTTAGCCAAGCTAGAGGAAGAGAATGATGTTGAGCGCTATAAATTTGGTGATAATACCGATGATGAAGATGACATTGATTTTAAAGTTGAAGATATGAGTGATAAATATATTCGTTTTTTACTTCGAAACTTTGGGTAGTTTAATGTGTAATTTTTTTTCAATTTTAATATTTTTTGAATGATATCTTTGCATTATGATATTTAATATTTTATTAATTTTGTTATCTTTAATATGTTTACTTATAACTGTTAAAATTTATAGACATTTTTGACATATTAAGATAATGTAAGTTAGTGCGCTTTACTTGAGTAGAGCGCGCTTCGTGTTGGCGCTATGCGCTATAGCCCAGTACACCTTTGTGCTTCAGTGCTATGCGCCTTTAATAACTATGCAATGGGGAGTAGCCAATTTACTTTACAAGACAAATGTGATCGATTTTGTTGTGAAGTTAACTTGTAGGCAATTTTTTTTTTCCATAATTTCCACCTTTTGGCGCTCATTCCAATAATAATAATGTAAATTTAGTATTTGGTTGACTTGTTGGCGTTATATTTGCAGGCTTGATGCCTATTTCTGAGCTGATATTGCAATTTGAGAGATCTTGCCGCAAGTTTTCCGAGTCAATTAGGTATTAACTTAATCATTGTTATCTTTCAGTTAGGTTTGTGGGATAACATTGTTGTTGAAAGTACCAATGTACTACCTCCAGGACATATTTGTCCTTGGTATTGATTAATTCAGATCGGTCTAAAGTAATTGTAAGGTTTCTAATTGGTTCAATATTGTTGGACTACCTTTCCCGCTGTCCATATGCGTTTGGTTGTAAAGAAACCTGTCGAGCACATGGTTTACTAGTTATATGATTGTTCATCATCAAGGAGGCATCTGGATTGAGGTCGCAGCATTTAATTGATGATCCCGAGGCCAATAAACAACAGCGCATAACTGGAAGTCTGGAGCTGTAATTAGTTGATTAAAATTTTGTTGCCTTCAATTCCTTTTTGTCAAAATCTGAATAAAGGTTATGCCAAGGTTTATCTACACTGATAGTCATATAAGGGGCCTCTACGGAAGGAATTAAACCTTGTGCGTTTATCATATGCTTAGTGGTTATTTTCCTGATGCTGTGGTGTTTCCAAAAGATTATTCTGATGACCAATGTTCGTGGCCCCTACAAACCTCCATTGAAATGGTGGTTTCTGTTCTCACCAATTTCCTTGTATGCATGGTAGATCATGTATATCCTTTTAATGCGAATTTCTAACCCTCTCCAATAACTTGTTTCTATTGAAATGGTGGTTTCTGTTCTCACCAATTTCCTTGTATGCATGGTAGATCATGTATATCCTTTTAATGCGAATTTCTAACCCTTTCCAATAACTTGTTTCTGAAACTTCCTGCATTTTCTTGTATACTTGTCACCTTATTTGCTGTCTTGAAATTGTCAAGAATCACTTTATAGAACTTTCAGATAGATGAATTGTTGTGGCTTTCTATTTTGATGTTCTGACTACCTTTTTGTTGTTTTTTCTTGCAGATATGGTTCCAATGAGAGGTATAGAATTATTGAGGATAAACTGATGAGGCAGAAGGGTCGACTTTTGCTTGATGAAGCTGCTACCTGGTCTCTTCTGTGGTACCTGTATGGGAAAGGTAGCATGGCATTTTCTATGAAGGATAATGCTTCACTTTCATCTAGTTGTGGCAAATTTCTGTAGGAAGCTAACTTTAAGAAAAAAACATAAGCCAATAACTCAAATTGATGTAGACCATGAACAGTTATTTATATTTGTAGTTCTTTAATCTTTCAGATGTTGCCTAATGCCTACTGAGCACACCCATTAATTTGAGATGCTTTGAGTTTTATGTAATGCATCACTTGATTCTCAAGGATTTGTCATGCCAGTTGGTAAAAAACCAATAATTATTTATTTTTTAGTTCCCTAACTGAATAACCAGATCTTGGATAACCAGTTGGATTTTCTGCTGTAATGGTTTCACCGTTGATAACTTTGTTTTCACTTGGCAGTTCTTCTAATCATATTCGTGCCCATACTCTATTTTGAGGCTACGTTTTCTATATCAGTTTCACCTTGAAACCTTATCTGCAAGGCTAATATATATTTTTATTTTAACACAGGAACTGAGGAACTTCCCCAGGATCTAATCATGGTGATGTATCATCCATGCTTGTATCACCCCTTTAGTGTGTATCGATGTCATATACAGTAGATTGATTATAAATTGAAGTGCTTATTATCTTGAGTCGCTGTTGAGGACAAACAATGTAGTCACCTATTCTTTGTTGTTGAATTTTTTGGTACAATGTTAATATAATGCTTTTTTACAGTTCCCTACAACTTCACATTTGGAGGCATGCCAATTTGTTGCAACTGATCATACAACGCAGTTATGCCTTAGGATTGTTCAATGGCTCGAAGGATTAGCATCCAAAGCTCTTGATTTGGAAAATAAGGTAGAGTCATATCAATGTTTTTATCGGTCACTTTCACCTTGAAAGGGGTCTTCTTTAGGTGCGTTTGGTAGCCATGATAATGTAAGGATTATATACTAATCCAGCATCATCCTATGTTTGGTTGCAAATTTGTTGGCTTGTTACTAATTTTTGAGCCTGGTTCTAAACACTGTTCTTGGGTGATACATTAATCCCTTGGTCATGGTGGGTTGTGTTATCAGACCAGGAGATTTAACAGGATAATTAGTCCAATGAAAATGTCCTCAATCAGTTTTTGAGGCCAAGTTCTTTTTTATGCTCCAAAAATGGGTAGCAATGGCAAAAGCAGCCGGTGGCAAACAGTAGTATTCATCACCGCGATGAAGGAGACGGCTACAAAGGAACGTGCTGTATAAGATGGCTGATGGTAAGGCCGTAACGGCAATTTTCATATCCCAATCAACCCAAATCCAAAAGGAGTTTCTTAAATTCCAGTTATATTCATTCAACATTGGAGGTGCTCCAAAGCCTTCCCTAATCTTTTGTACTTACCTAGAATCTGACTATAAATCCCAATTTAGCGTTCATTCTTATTTTCTGCCACATCAATATCAATCATTTTCATATCTCCATCTTGGCACTGGGGAGAACGGATAAGAAAGCTATGTGGAGGGATGCTTCGGAATTCAACTTCACATAGTAAAGAATGGGATTTTAATTCAAGTTTAATAATAGGAGAAGAAATGGAGCGAAGCAGATGTAAATAGATATGTTAGATCCCCAAATTATGCGCAGGAAAGAATCAAGGAAGCAAAATATAATGGGAGATGATTTGGATGCAAAAATCATGGATTAATGTATTTGAGAATGATTTCCGGAAATCTATTGCATGATAGTAATAATACATACATGAGGTTATAAATAAAGGCAAGCGCATAGATGAAAAGGATAAAAGAATGTGAGTAGAAGTTGTTTGGAGGTAGTTCCTCAAATAGCCCTGTTTATATTTTAGTTCCCAAGTTGTTAAGTTGTTTTTCCATTGTAGCCTTTTAAGTATAGCCCCCCCTCCTTTTTTGCAGCTCCCATCTCTTGAATAAAGTTACGATGCATTTTCCAGTTTTGTAATTCTTCTGGATTCTAGTCAGTTTTTCATATATATGGGGGTGGAACCTATGAATATAGTAGGTGATGGAGGAGACGAAATTAGAAGAGAGGTGAATATGTGTGTGGTGAACTGGAAAGGAGATGGATGAAAGAGCGTGAGTAGATGCATTTGGAAATATTCAAAAAAATATTATTTTTATAAGCAAAAATTGCAATTGCATAAAAGTATTTGCTTCCATCGAGTCAAACGAACTTTTCGGTAGTTATCACATATTATTCCTGGACCTACAATGATACCGTTTATCACTCTATTTTCCATCAGCCAACCAAATGCATCCTTTAGGCTTCAGAATACTTGTGCTCAGTTGATGTAAAATTTTATCTGCAGGTTCGAGGATCTCATGTGGGTACTTATCTCCCTAGCTCTGGTGTGTGGCATCATACTCAACGACATCTAAAACAAGGTGCCTTCAACCCAAAAACTGTTCACCACTTGGATTTTGATGCTCCAACCCGTGAACATGCTCATCAGCTGCCTGGTGACAAGGTAATCCTTCCAAAAATTCTCACATCTGAAATTTAAATTATCAGTTCATCATCTTTAAATTTCTGCCTAGTATAGTTGTATAAATATAGATGATTTTTTCCCTTATTGTGTTGTGTTGTGCCTTTATATTTCAGTAGTTTTTTCTTCTCGAAACATGGTTTTGTTGAACCAAAAGAAGTTGGTATGGTGGGGCTCTAACTAGTTCAGAGTTTTTAATCTAAAACAAGCATTATTAAGAACGATAATGCAACCGCATATGGCCTTCAAATTTTTCTTTACCTAAATTGAATTAAAGTACTCTTTATCAAGTTTTTGATTTTAAATTAAACTTAATGGAATTATTGCTTTAAATTGTTTTATTTGAGTTCACAAGAAATCATCCTTGCAAAAACCATAAAATGGTGCTGAGATGGTTTGCAATATAGCATGCATAGTTAACAGAAAACCATTCTGATGGGTGCAACTTGTATTGAGGATGCAACGATGGCTAGCTAGATGTTTGAAGGGATATTAAACCAATTCATATGGTTTAGCATTCACTGCAATAAGGTTTTGTAAGATTTTCTCTAGGAAGGTGAAATGTTATGACCCTTTAGGGCCATAATATATGTCTTACCCTGCTTCTTGTTGATTTTCTACTTTGCTGATGGTTAGACAGTTTTCTTAGCTTTCAAATTGCAACTCCATTTAAGCTCGGCAGCTCATTGCATTTGTGATACTGTGATTCATGCTGGTTCAGTATTGTTTATACCATAATTGGTATTTTAAAAGATTTTTTCTATGTTAATATGTAATACTAATGGCATATTGTTTGTAGTACAGAAGCAAGATGAATCTCTTTTGGAAGATGT
This sequence comes from Haberlea rhodopensis, assembly GCA_907163345.1. Lineage (NCBI taxonomy): Eukaryota > Viridiplantae > Streptophyta > Magnoliopsida > Lamiales > Gesneriaceae > Haberlea > Haberlea rhodopensis. The sequence goes on from CAJQUN010001827.1 coordinate 31,458, forward strand.
CTGGGCTTTGCTCAGAGCTGGAAGACTTGAAGAAGCTAGTAATCTTTGCCGATCTGCTGGACAGGTACAAGGATCAGTTAAATTATTGGTTCTGTTATAGTTTTTTCCTGGATATACTGTAAGATATGAAGAATCCGATGTCATTACCTGATGGGAAAACTCCTATGGCAGCCATGGAGGGCTGCAACTCTATGCCCCTTTGGTGATTTCAGTTTATTTCCATCTCCTGAAGCCCTAAAGAAAAATGGCAAGGACAGGATGCTACAAGCCATAGAACTGGATAGTGGAATTGGTCACCAATGGCATCTTTGGAAGTGGGCCTCCTATTGTGCATCCGAAGTAAGTGAAGAGAAAGTTAGTCAGGGTGATTACATGTACTTTTAAGCTTGTTATAAAATGCAAATAGAAGCTCAAGTAAGCGTTACTACTTCTGTTGTTCTTTCTACATACTTCTGTTTATTTTCCCTGGACTATACATGTCTTGTTTGATTCTGGTTGTTCTGTGGAATCCACTGTTCATTCGTATAGATTTTTGTTGGAGATAATTAGATAATTATCATATTAGATACTATTTTATCTTTATTATTTATTAGAGATATTAGATTAGGAGATTATGATAAGTTTAGATTTAAAGAAATTGTTTAAATTAGGTTTCTTGGTTGTTTTTTCTTTGTATAAATACTTCATTATTTTCTTCAGATTGAAGATGAATTTATAATATAGATTTTTTCCAATATCTCATATTTTGTAACATGGTATCAGAGCCAGAACCCTAAATCGATTTTTTCTTCTTCTTCTTCGTGCATAATCTTACTGTTCACGCGATTTTACTGTTCGTGGCTACTGTAGCGCGATTACTGTGCGTGGCTCCTGTAGCGACCATTCCTAATCGCTTTTCCCAAACGGGTTTTCTGGAATTCCGCCTATATGCAATCTTGCGTCTCTTTTTTTGGTTGTTTCCTCATATTTTTTTTCTGCTTCAAACAACCAACAAAACATAAACCAAATAATGACGTCTGAGGACTCCTCAAAGACAACCCCTCCGGTTCCTCCACCTCAACACAATACAAAATTTGATTCTTCATCATTACATATCACCAATCATAAATTAAATTCCAGAAATTTCTTACAGTGGTCTCAATCCGTCCTTATTGTTATTCGTGGACGAGGAAAGATGTGCTATATTTCTGGGGAAAAGACACGGCCGGCAGACGGCGATTCCGGGAGTTCTACATGGGAAGTCGAAAATTCTATTGTTATGGCTTGGTTGATAAATTCGATGGAGCCTCATATCAGCCAGAATTTTTTGTTCCTCCGAACTGCGAAATTGATTTGGGATGCTGGAACAGAAACCTATTCTGATCTAGGTAATTGTTCGCAAGTTTTTGAGTTAAAAACTAAACTTCGTGAATCTAAACATGGCACCCTTGATGTAACCGATTATTTCACGCTGGTGAACAACCTTTGGCAGGAATTGGATCAATTCTATATAGGTGATTGGGGTGAACCAGAAGCGAATGTCAAGTTCTGGAAATTTGTTGAAAAGGAGAGGATTTAGGACCTTTTAACAGGCCCTAACAAAGATTTGGATGAAGTACGGGGTTGGATTCTTGGCCGTGGCAGCCTACCCACTATTCGTGAGGTCTTCTCTGAGGTGCGCTGCGAGGAAAATAGACGCCGAGTTATGCTCGACAATGCTCCCTCTTCGGCTACCTCTCCCAAACTATCTGCTTTGGCTTCAAAGGGTCCCACCACTTGACAGCCAAAACTGAATGGTTCGACAAAATTCAATCAAACTGATGAACCTGTTAAGTGTGAATTTTGCCATCGTCCCTACCACACTCAAGCCAATTGCTGGAAACTTCATGGCAAACCTGCCAATTGGAAGCCACATAACAAAGGAAAGGAGGGAAAAGGTTACCACACATCTGTGGCACCCACTGAGTCTCTACCTACCGTTTCATCTGACAATGTGAATGTCTCCCTCAGTCGAGAACAATTGGAACAGTTGCAACGACCCTAAATTTATCTGTTTCCACGCCTCCTACTGCTGCTTGCTCTTTGGCTGATTCAGGTACTAATCATACTGCTCTTCGTGCTTCGACGGAGGCTGCGAGTTCCTGGATCCTTGATTCAGGCGCATCTGACCATATGACAGGTAGCCCAACGTTATTTTGTTCCTATACACCTCGTCCTGGCAATCTCAAGGTACGCATAGCGGATGGTTCATTATCCACTGTGGCTGGGAAAGGTTCCATAAAAATTTCTGCTTCCTTAACACTTCACGCAGTGCTTCATGTACCCAAATTAACATGCAATCTGTTATCGATTAGCATGTTAACCAAACTCACAATTGTATTGCTAAATTCTCTGAATCTTGTTGTATATTTCAGGAGCTGGGTTCGGGGAAGACGATTGGCAATGCTAGAGCTGAGGGCGGTCTTTATCACTTTAATGTTGTTCCTGTTGCGGGTCCACAAGTTTTTCAAGTCACTGCTGATTCTTTTTTCTCCTCGAATCATGCTTTGATTATGTTATGGCACCGTAGATTAGGGCATTTGAATTTTCAGTATTTGAGACATTTATTTCCATCTTTGTTTCGTAATAAAATCCAAGTTTTTTCTCTTGTGAAGTATGTCAATTAGCTAAACACACACTTCTATCTTCCCGTCTAAACCATATAAATCTAGCCGCCCATTCTCACTAATTCATAGTGACATATGGGGGCCTTCTCGTGTCCACACCAATTCGGGGTCACGTTGGTTCATTACATTCATTGATGATCATACACGAGTGTGTTGGGTGTATTTGCTTAAAGAAAAATCGGAAGCAACTCATACCTTTCAAAAATTTAATTCGATGATCAAAAATCAATTTCATACCACTATTCAAACATTACGAACCGACAATGGTCGTGAATTCTTTCATTCCACCCTTGGGGAATACCTTGCAAACCAAGGTATTCTTCACCATACAACTTGTCCATATACCCCACAGCAGAACGGTGTTGCTGAACGAAAGAATCATCATATCTTGGAAATAGCACGTGCATTAATGTTCACTATGCATGTTCCTAAATTTCTTTGGGGAGACGCTGTCCTCACTGCAACATATTTACAAATAGAATGCCTAATCGTGTTCTTGATCTTCACACTCCCTTATCCACTCTTAAAGCTGCATATCCTCATTTTCAGGTTGTCTCTTCCTTTTGTTTTTTTGATCAGACAAGATATATATATTATAAAAAGATGCGAAAGCATCGAAAAAGTTACTACAAGGTGTAGCTAAATTAGAAAAAGTAGATCCTACTAACTAGAAATTAAGAAGATAACAAACAAATCAACGGTTCCTGTCTCCAATCAACAAACGAGTACAAAAATCTATTATTTCCTCTGTTTGTGATCCAAAACCAAGATCTGTGAATGACCGTCTCCAGTAGATCATCCTCCTTGTGATCGCTGCCCATAAAACACAAATTATTTCTGTGTAGCCATATCGTCCAAAGCACCGAGCTCCATATTGTCATCCAAGCTTTTCTTCCCTTTTTTCTTGTCCATAGTCCATGGTGATGCCAATGATGGGCTATTGAGTCCGACGACAATACCGTATAGAAACCCAGCCAACGATAGCATTTCATCCATAAGGAATATGACTCCGTACAGCATAAGAGACAAACCCAGCTTGTCTCTTCCTTAGTTCCCCGTACTTTCGGATGCACATCGTTTGTCCACAATCATAATTCAACTAAATCCAAGCTTGACCCACGTACCATTAAGTGTATTTTCCTTGGTTATCCACCTTGTCAGCTTTGTTATAAGTGTTATTACCCCCCCCTTAAACAAAGTTTTTGTGTCAATGGATGTTACTTTTTTCGAAAATCAACCTTTTTTTCCGAACACTTCGCTTCAAGGGGAGAACACGGTTTGAAGCTCAGTCCCAGTCAGGTACACCAGATCCATTTGACCAGTCTTCTAATCAGCCTTCCAATATTCACTTCCAGCCTCAAAATATGCTGCCACAGCCTTCCAATATTGATTTCCAGCCTCAAAATACGCTGCCCATAACAACTATCAACGAATTTGAGGCAGGGGGAGATGAAACTCGACCTGATTTCATTGTTTATTCACGACGGAGCAAGATTCAAGTTATAGAACCGATCGATGCTCAACAAAACCATGAAGTCGAACCAAATCCTGCTCAACAAACCACTGAATCAGAGGTAATTCCCTCAGGTCTTGATATTCCTATTGCACTTCGTAAAGGAGTAAGACAATGCCACAATACTTTGTCTCCCAAATTTTGAGATTTTACATGTCATCTGTCGAGCATTGAGATTCCTAGGGATAGCCATGACTTGTTATTCCAGAATGGAGAAAGGCTGTGGTTGAGGAGATAAATGTGTAAATAAAAATGATACTTGAGAGATTACATCTTTACCTAAAGACAAGAAAACAGTAGGGTGCAAGTGGGTTTTTACTATTAAATACAAAGCAAATGGGAGTATTCAAAGGTATAAAGCTAGATTGGTAGCCAGAGGATTCACTCAAACAACAGACATTGATTATCAGGAGACTTTTGCTCCAGTAGCAAAATTAAATACAGTAAGGGTTCTACTATCTTTAGCTACTAATCTTGATTGGCCATTACAACAGCTAGATATTAAGAATGCCTTCTTGAATGGGGATCTAAATGAAGAGGTATACATGGAACTTCCACCTGGATTTGGAGATAGAAAAGATGCTGATCAAGTATGCAAACTGAAAAAGGCTCTTTACGGTCTGAAACAATCTCCCAGAGCTTGGTTTGAGAAGTTCAGTGAAAGCAATCAAAGGAAATGGATACTCTCAATCACAAACTGACCATACTTTATTCTACAAACACTTGGATGATGGAAATGTAACTATCTTGATAGTATATGTGGATGATATTATCTTAACAGGTGATAATATAGAAGAAGCTCGAAAACTGAAGGAATTTCTAGCTACTGAATTCGAAGTTAAGGATCTGGGAAACATGCGATATTTCTTGGGAATGGAAGTAGCACGGAGCAAAGTAGGAATCACGATATCCCAAAGGAAATATACACTGGGCTTACTATAGGAAACAGGTATGCTAGGCTGCAAGCCAACCGAGACACCTATGGAACAGAATCTGAAACTCGGGTTAAATGATGACACTAATAAAGTGGATCGAGAAAGTTACCAACGTATGGTAGGAAAATTAATCTATCTTTCTCATACGAGACCAGATATTGCCTTTGTTGTGAGTGTTGTAAGTCAGTTCATGCATTCTCCATGCAACCAACATCTTGAGGCAGTACGACGGATTCTGAGGTATCTCAAAGGAAATCCTGGTAAAGGCATGTTTTTCGAAAAAAAATAAAAAACGCAGTATTGAGGTATACACTGATGCTGATTGGGCTGGATCAGTAATGGATAGACGATCAACTACAGGTTACTGTACTTATGTATAGGGTAACTTTGTTACTTGGAGAAGTAAGAAACAATCAGTTGTGTCTAGAAGCAGTGCAGATGCAGAATTTCGAGCTGTTGCTCAAGGACTCTGTGAAGGTATTTGGCTATCTAGATTAATGGAAGAATTGAAGTTTTTAAACAAAGAGCCTATGAAACTCTACTGTGACAACAAGGCAGCAGTAAACATTGCTCACAACCCAGTCCATCATGATAGAACAAAGCATGTTGAGATCGACAAGCACTTTATCAAAGAAAAAATTAAGGATAAAAGTGTATGTATGATTTATGTTCCTTCAGGACATCAAGTTGCAGATATTTTAACGAAGAGTTTATCAAAGACATCATTCAATCAATTGACAAGCAATTAGGAATGATAAATATCTATTCTCTAGCTTGAGAGGGAGTGTTGGAGATAATTAGATAATTATCATATCAGATAGTATTTTATCTTTATTATTTATTAGAGATATTAGATTAGGAGATAATGATAAGTTTAGATTTAAAGAGATTGTTTGAACTAGGTTTCTTGGTTGTTTTTTCTTTGTATAAATACTTCATTATTTTCTTCAGATTGAAGATGAATTTATAATATTGATTTTTTCCAATATCTCATATTTTGTAACAATTTTTATTCATGTACTTTGCTCTGTAATCTTTGTTAATGTTTTGAGTAGGTTTTGGTACATGTTTGGTGTCACATGGTTGCAGATTTCTCAATGCTGCATGGTCAATATTTATGGTTTACGTTGTCCCCTCACAGCAGGTTCATTCTGGTGGTTTCATTCTGGTGGTTTCTCTTTATATTGTAGAAAATTGCTGAACAAGATGGTGGAAAATATGAAGGAGCAGTGTATGCGGTCCAATGCAGCAATTTGAAGCGCATTCTTCCGGTTTGTACAGATTGGGAGGTATGTAATCTCTTAGTCATGAAGCTCTTGTTTGCAACTTATTTGTCCTTAGTAGTCTTTGAATGAATTTACTTCTCATCAACTAACCTATGATATTTATTCTAAACAGTTTTCTAGGACTTGTATTACTTGCTAAACCATTCAAATTTATTTAATTTAATTTAATTGATTCAGTTACTGACTATTGTAATGGAGATTGATTTCTCTGACAAGAATCCCTCGTCTCCTTCTAAAAGCTTTTAGTGACCTTTTACAGTTGTTTGCAAGTTTAAGAAACAATCTTTACTAGGTCTGATTGCTTGGAGGAGAAGATGCAAGTCTTACTTGATGCTAAATTTTTTCTAATTTAGCAGTGCTTTAACTGACAAGGCAATTGGTAATCCAAGTTTAGAGTGACAGAATCCAATGGCTTACTGCTTCATTATTCTTCTTCCCAATGAAAATAGGTGATTGAGTATAGTAACAAAATAGCTTACTTTTTCTTACTCATAATAAAATTTTGGCTAAATTACACCGCCACCCCTTGAGGTTTTGCCTATCAGTTGAAGTGGTGAAAAATTATCCAGTCTTGCTCATTTTGCAGTACAATATAAATAGTGACAGAGGTCTAGGGCAACATGGAAAAACAGCCTAATATGTGAGATACATAATCACCTATTCTATAGAAAAAATACAAGAGAATAACAATAGTTACAAGATATAAACTTAAAGTAAAAGATGAAAGTCATGTATCAAACATTCTCAGAAACTCCAACAGTAAGTACCCCTCATAGGTTTTGTTAAACTTATGATGGCACCTCCCAAGATTGTGAAAGTTACATTTATCAAACATTCTCAGAAACTCCAACAGTAAGTACCCCTCATATGTTTGTTAAACTTATGATGGCACCTCCCAAGATTGTGAAAGTTACATTTACACCTTGCTGTACGCGTGGCTGTTCTAACTTGAAAGCTGAACAAACCTCGAGGAGTGTCCTTGTGATTAGTCAAATTTAAGAAGGGTGGATCTATTGTTAGGCCAAACATCGGGTGGTGTCAATCTTATCTACAATGCTTAATAGGAAAATATGGTTTTTGGGTTTGATATTTGGGTATTTTGTTGAAAATAACTTGTGTCTTGTTCTTGAACTTTCCATGTCCATGCTGATCTAATGTTGTAGTGGCAGATAGCCACTTCCATGCATGCTGAGGGGCAATCTGTACACATTCAAACACATCTTATAAAAAATCAATAAAAAATTTAATGTCATCTCTCACCCTCTCTCTCACCATGTTGAATTGATTTACGTTTCCATAATGGCATAAGCATGATAGCTATGTGTTCTTTGCCTTTGCTTTCTGACATCAATTGTATTATGGAGCCACCGGAGTTTTCCTTTTTCATTTTCTCAAGCTTACGTTTGTATAATTGTCAAGATCTGAAGCTATTTTTTTTTCAGTCTGCATGCGGGGCGATGGCCAAATCGTGGCTTGCTGTCCAGGTTGATATTGAAATAGCTCGCTGTGCGGACCAGGTGGAATTGACCAGTCCAAGAGTTTTTGGGGAGGCGTTGGAGAGAAAGTCCTGGTCAAGGAGATGGTCTCTCATACAATTGGTGGGCCCGATTGTTGGCCGCAACCAATCCTGAATCAACACGCCCAGGAACCTTTCGTCTCTCCTCCAGAAATTCATTCGAGGTAAACGTGTTATGCTAATGAAATTAGTTTTTCTTCTGTATCCATGACTGATTTTTGTAACATTGAAATATATAGCGACACTGTGCATGAAGTGGTTGCTCAGGCATGCAAGGAGCAGCAGAGGCAAATTGAGGTAACTGACTCTGTGATAGATAGGCTTTCATTTAGCTTCTATACATGCCGTTCTTTGGAGCATAGTGTCAATCCACTTTGCATCATAAACTCTTGATTGAATACCTGGCTTTGCCTTTAAAATAGTTTTCCTTATCAATCATCCTTAGGTTGGTTCAAAATAAACTTGATTTTATACAGAAAACTATTAAGTGAGAAAATATTTTGTCACCATTCTGGCATAATAAAAGATTCTTTTACGAACTCATCAGTTACTCATACATATTGCTTTTTCCTTTATTCCCCATGGTCTTGTGATTGCACTTCTCTAAGTTCACTCTTATGGCACCAGTGCTTGCTTTTAAGTGAAACTGTATTAATATTGTTGGAAATGGATTCTAAAAGTATGAAAATACCTCTGGAAGGTTCTAGATGTGGGAAGTTATAATTTAGTGCGAGATCTAAATTTCCTGTGTGAGCTTGTCTTGTCACTTTCACCTTTGATATATATATATATATATATATATATATATATATATCTTCATGTTACGCCTACGGATGGGATTTACTTCTGTCTCAAACATGTGACTGATATATTATGATATTGCAAAGACATACATTTTTTCAAAGATGTGGTCTTTTGATTTTTACTCGTTTTCTTTGGTTACTTTATATGCCTTTTGTGTATTGTCAGTATATGTTTTTTTGTCTCTAGGCATCAGTTTGAAGAGCACAAGTTTCAGTAAAATACAACATATGCTTTGAATTCATTGGTCTAACATCGTTGACAAAAATATGTATTCAGATGAATCTTATGTTAGGAGACATCCCTCATTTACTAGACCTCATTTGGTCTTGGATATCACCTTCGGAAGATGATCAAAATATTTTCAGGTACCTAATACTGTGTTGGTTTTTGAGGTTATACATCATTTAGAAGTAAATGAGCTATCTTTTATATTGTTTGCTATTTACTTCAGCAATTTGATGTATTTTGTCGTCACTTGGATTTTACTTTTTATGTGGATGGTACACCAAATTGCAGAATAAAATAATTTCAATAGTTGTTTGGAGGATGTGGGTGCCCAAACCTTTTTTCTAAAATGTATGTGTTGTTCAGGCCTCACGGAGACCCACACATGATGCGCTTTGGTGCACATTTAGTGCTGGTTGTTAGATACTTACTAGCCGATCAAATGAATGATGCTTTCAGAGAGAAGATAATGACATTTGGTGACTTCATTATACACATGTAAGTAGTTTTTATCTTTGTAGAGTGTTCCCAATTTAGGATTTTTCTTTATGCGTATAATTTAGAAAACACTAGATAAAAAATGTACCTGTCATATGCATGGGGCTTGTCATTTCATTTTTTGGTAAAATTTATTTTGAAATGTACTGTTGAATCCTGATGGTTTGTATATGTAGTCATGATAAGTGACCCTGTTCTAGTGCTCCTAAAATTGTCTCTGTTGCCTTTTCATTTATTCTTCATATATTTCTCCACATGTATTGTATGTCCATTTGTCAATGATACTGGTTTGTTGATTGGAGACAGGATCCGCTTATTTGTTTACTAGCGTTTTAGTTTTCTAGGAAACCTATGGGTTATACCTCATTTTGTACTAACTACACCTTGTAGTAACTATCTCGTGCCTTTGGCATCGTATTTTATATTATATTATTTGTCTGATAAAAAAAAAAAAAATGATACTGGTGGTGATTGTGTATTATAAATGCCTTGCTGTATGTTCCAAGCTGTTATTATTTTAATCTTTAAGTCTGTAATGGCAATATGTATTGAATGCACAAGTGTATTTCCATAAAGTGTTAATACATGGTTTACTTCTCCTTTTACACTCGTACGGAAAATGAAAATTTGAGAGCATGAAAAACTAAGGTATGGTGCTAGGCTGCTATGGCCTATCGCCAAAAAGTTCCCCTTTATAGCCTTGCCTACTTGGGTGCTTTTAGTATTGGGAGTACGTGGAGTTTTGGAAGTTATCTTCGTCAGAAAGCAGATAGTTCTTCAAGCTTCTTGCACTCTGTGATTGTTGGAGGTTAAATTTTAGTTCTAATTATTGAGAACTGAGAAGTGAACATGAGGCAATAATATGATGCTTATAATTACTTACCAGAATCTCCCATTTAGGCATGCCCATTATATTTTAGTGCAGCTTTGAATTCAGCATGTTCTTTTACTACTTTTCTACATATATTTAACTAAAATAGTGTTCGCTTTTTTTTTTTTTTGTTTTTGGTGATGCTTTTTCAGCTATGCCATGTTCCTGTTCACTAAGCAGCATGAAGAGTTGGTAGGGATATATGCTTCTCAGCTTGCTCAGCATCGTTGCATTGATCTCTTTGTCCATATGATGGAATTGAGGCTGAATAGCAGGTCTATCATCAGATGTGATTTTGTTTGCCCAAGTTACATATTCACGCCACTTTGACCATTGCCATAAGCTTAATGAGTAAATAGGGCAACACATTTCTAGGATTGTCAACGTAAAATAATTTTGTCAATCTGTTTTTCCGTATATATGATGTTCGAATGCATGTTGTCTTGTATCTTTTTTGGGGTGGGTAGAGAGGGATCTGTCCAAGGTTGTGTGGAGGACAGCTTGTATATTCCAGCTTATATATACCACTTACAACTATATATAATGGAAATCTAAGCTTGAAAATCATTTCATGATCTGTTTTGCTACCTAGGTACTTCCAGGTTATTTAATTGCCTTTCACCTTGAGCTTCCTCTCTCTACAGTGTTCATGTCAAATACAAGATCTTTCTCTCTGCTATCGAGTACTTGCCATTTTTTCCTGAAGATGATTCAAAAGGAAGTTTTGAACAAATACTTGATAGGTATTACTTTAGTCTTTGAGATTCTCTCCATCGCTGAGTTGTGAACAATGCTGAATAAAAACTCCGTATTCTAATTCCCTCGTTGACAGAGTTCTGTCTAGATCTCGAGAAGTTAGTGTTGGAAAATATGCTAAGTCATCAGATGTTGCAGAGCAGCATCGGTTGCAGAGTCAACAAAAAGCTATGGTTATTCAGTGGCTGTGCTTTACGCCTCCCTCCACAATTAATGATGCCAAGGTTGTTGCTGAAAGGCTTGTTCTCCTTGCATTGATTCACAGGTAATTATTTTTATCCACTTCATCTATTGATCCATTATTATAGCTTTTAATCTGAAGTAGTCTATTTTGAGATGTCCTTTTTCTTCCATTCCATACAGAGAAGTTGACGAGATGAATTAGTTTCTATGATTTGCTTGTCCAGACACTTTTTTTCTGGAATTCCTTGTGCTTTTTTGTTCACTCATACCACAAATCATTATGTTATTTTAAATACCTACTTTTTCTGGCCCTGAAGGAGGAAAATGACAAAAGAAAAAACGAGTTAAGAAATTGTGTTACTTTCCACGCTATAGTTTTGTTATCATTTATGATTTAACTGAATGATAGATCTTTTCTATTGTTTTAGCAATTTATTGTTGAGGGAGTTTGCTCTTATATCAATGTGGAGAGTGCCATCCGTACCTATTGGGGCTCACACGGTGCTTAGTCTACTTGCTGAGCCTTTGAAACAACAAACAGAAATCCTTCTTTCAATTGAAGATCACGATGTTTCTGAGAATCTGAGAGAGTTCCAGGACTGGGTATGCCGTTGTTGTGCAATGTTGCTTTGTTTACATGATTTTGG
>CAJQUN010001828.1:0-43332 GCA_907163345.1 Haberlea rhodopensis
TGATGTGGACGTGCCACATCATGGGAGCACACCTTTGATCCTTAAGAGCAAAGTGCTATACCATGGGAGCCATCTCTTGAATCCAATAAGTCGATATGTGAATATGTGAAGATATTGTGTTAATGTGTTTATTATATGCCAAGATCTATGGATTTGATAAAGAAATGTTTAAAATGATTTATGCTATGAAAATAAATGTGTTTTTACTATGTTCAATCGGCCCGTACTTGCTGAGTATTTTCCAAATACTCACCCCCTACCTCCCCTCCCAGACAAAGACGAAAGAAGAGATCGAGGAAGAATAACAAGAACAATTTGGAGATGATATCCACGAAGAACCTTCAAGAATTTATTAGTTTTATTTACGCTTTCACATATTTGATTTAATTCGAGACAATTTATTTTGTAATATCAATTGTAAAAGACGATTATTATTTTCTATGGAATAAATAGACTGGTTTTTATCATAGATCTGCACACGAGGATTGTTGATTTTGAATTAATGTTTGGAATCAACGCCGGTGTCAGGCGCTCCGGTCTCGGAGCGTGACAAAAAACCTCAAAATGCAATAAACATATAATACACTTACACACATACACACAAAAACACACACACACATACCAAAATTGAAAAAAAAATATGGGACGAAGTGTGGAACGAAAAATCGAAAGATGAAGAGAAAAACCAACTGTAAGAAATCGTAACTGGTAAGAGCGATTTACAGGATTTGAATCGCAGTGGTGAAGGGAAGAGCTCGAAAAGTGATGAAAAGAAGAGATTGAAAATTTCTGAGATTGCCGCTTTTTCTTATTAATTGCACTTTTGTCATTTAAACCTAAAGTGGACTTAAATGATTGAAAGTTTTTCCCTGGATTAGGATGAATAAAGTTTCAGAATAAGGTACCGGCCTGAACTTTTCCCATAAATAAATATATATATAATATATATTTATTTATTTATTATATATATAATATAACAAAAAACAACAATAATAATATGTACTATACTATATTATAATGTGTGAACACCTTAGAGTAATCACTTTGGTATGACCATTGTGATATTCAAAAAATACCATCTATTTGCTTTAGTAATAGCCATGAGACCATGAGATAAATGGATAGTATCGAAAGATTACATATTAACTTTCTAACTTAGTTCCCAATTTTTCACCAAATTTTTTACTTCCGAAAATATCTGGCATTTTTTTCTCTTCCCCATAAAATATCATATTAAATCAGATATTTCAAATACAAAAATTTTGTATATATATACAATACATAAATCAAAATTTCACACATACACGTTTGTAGCTAATAATAATAATATATATATGGGTGAATTTACGAATCTGAATAATTACGAATTGATCCCTCAAGTTTACAAAATAACGTGCTTCTGTCATCCCCACACATATCATCATCCCCATTTCGCGAAAAGAATTCAAGCACTCGAATTTCAGATTCGAACTTCTATATATTTACATTACATTACATAGTTATTACTTTCGCATAGAGTTTCAGAGTTTTCCTGTGACTGAAATCTAGGTTATCAATTTCACAATTTGAGTGGCTAAACCTAGCTGTGGTGGAATTACAGATGGAGGATATGACGTTACCCATTCTATTCGAGCAGGCTCAAAATATTCACCAAATCGCCTCCGATTCGTCAATCGAACAGGTTTTATAATGACTGTGTATTAGATGTATCTTATATTCTGCTATCTTTGCCTTTGATTAGAGTATCATGAATATTTTTTTCGTCTTTTTATACTTTCTAGGAAAGTGTGAGAAACTCTTGCGAGCTTTTGACGAAATGCGAGGATATGATTGGAAAGTTGGGGTTATTTTCGTCTAATGAGACGAAGGATGATATCAGTACTACCAATCTCAAATATATTCTTGTAGGTGTTGAAAATGAATTGTACTTTTCAATTTCAGTTTTTCTTAATCTCCATGAAGTACAAATTAGTCCAAATTGGTGAATGTACCGGTTGTTTTTCCGTTTTAAACTTTAATGTTGCTCGTAAATATGATAAAAAAAAACGTGATTTGATTTTATTTTCTATGATAATCTGATCTTTCATCCTTTAGTAAAATGTGAAAAGCATGTGATTTTCATTTTCATAAATCGATTGCTGTTGAATGATCCTCAACACAAGAGGTGAAAAAAAGAAGCTTCAAACAAACATATGAGATGGACGTTTAACTCATAGTTTCATAGACTTGATATCAACTTCGTTTTTGTATTGGTGGCCTCTAAATCTAAATTTGGAAAAATATGGTTCTTCTGCAATTAATATACATTACATCGGCCTTGTCAATAACTGAAAAGTATTTGACTCACGGTATTTGATACAGGTTCCATATTATCTTGGTGAGTTAACTGAAAAAAGTTCTCAAGAGGATCGGATTCAGATTCTTAAAGCTTCATTGGCAAGTTAAAGGTACTAGTTTTAGATTTTTGTCGCAATATTTTTATTGGCATTTGTTTTTTTTATTTTTTTGCTTCCTGCTATTTATTTCCCGTAAGGACATGCCACTTAAGGAAGTTATTAATATTTTTGTAAATGTTGATTTTTTATTTGGCCATATATGTCTAGGAATTTATTTCATTTTGTGATTCTATGGAGCTAGTACCAGAGGAGGAACTTGAATCATCTGCTCAATCAAGGAGCAATTCCTCTGCTGATCAAAGGGCCTAAGAAGGTTTGCATCCTTTTTCATAGTTCCATGTATCCACTCTTCATTAATGCCACTAGATTTCTTGAACAAGTTACTGTATTCTTCTGCGTCTCATATTGGGAGTTACTTCAGATTGCTCGGTTCAAACGCATAAAAGCCGCTGAGTCAAAACTGGTAGAATAAGGAACGGAAGGAACGTCGTGGGCGCTCAACTAGAGCATCTGCACTATCTACTCCCATTTTGACAGGGGAAGAAGATTTAGACGATGATGATGGAGAAGAGGAAAGGGAGGTCAGTTGTTTTGAGAGTTCTGCTTAAATAATGTACGTTCGTCGTTCTAAATGAAATAGGTTTCAAGCGTAAGATGCATTGTTTTGTCTCCTGGCTCTTCTTTAATGCCAAAAGCAACTTTATTTACAGTTTTATGATACACATTCCGCCACCTCCTGTAATTAGAACAAATGTGATCAATCTATGTTACTGCACTGATTGGTGGTGAAGAGGAAGAATTTTGTTTTCATGGGTTTAATACCTTGAACAGATATCTCTGAACTGGAAATAGTTCACCTCTTTTTTTGATACAACCACTTGCTTGTCGGTTTGAAGGCTTATTCGGTTCTACCCTCTCCATTTCCTATTTTAACCATCTGATGCTTGCTTTTCTATGTTATGTTGAAGGCATAAACATGTTAAGTTGTATGTTAAACGCCTTTTTCCGTGATTGTTGTCAAAATTATTGAAGTCGATGCATTAATTCTAGAAGGCATGACCTCCCCTTTCCTCCACACCATTTCATGAATCATAATGATGATTGTTCTGATACACGCATGCAGGCATGGCTGACCACCATCTCCTTGGCACTATGTAAGGTTGGTCTTGATGTTTGTCATCTTCAGGATTGTACTTAGTATTTTTACTTGTTTTCTGTTATCTCATTTGTTTCCCATGCTTGTAACAGTCGTTTGATTTGTTGGAGATGCTGAAGAAAGAGGAAGAAATGCTCTTTGCTGTAAAGGAAAAACAGTCCAAGGTATAAGTTGGTAATATTTTGTTATTCTCTCTTACCTTGTTTATGCAGCATATTGGGAACAATTTTTTTCATGAATTATGTGCCACGGGCTGGCATCATTTCATTAGCTTCCTCACATTCTCGTTATATGGTCATCGTCCCGAGGATTATTTCTATTATGATTAACATTTTCTTATAATGCGACTCTTGTGTAGGTTCTACCCAGGCCTTCTGTTGTCAATGTTCACAGTTACTTTGAATCCTACATCTCAGTTTCTTTTCCCCCCTGAAGCCTGTATTTCTGTTTATTTTATATGCCATGCTTAACTTTCACATTATATTCACATTCACCAATTGATACGGCACCTTATGCAGGAAGGGGACAGCGGACTATTCGCAATCTACTCTTAATGAGCGCACCCAGAAAGCTGAAAGCCTGGCATCGTAATGCTGCAGCAAGGGCTCAATATGCTAAACCTGCAACTCCTATTACATGTGCTACTTTTGCTCAAGATGTTTTAGAAGGTCGAGCAAATGTGTCACAGTTTGACGAGCACAAGCACCAACCAATGATATTCGGGCCAGCTAGCCTTGTTGCCAAAAACCCAACAAGCGAACGAGAAAGAATGGCAGCCCAGGTTTTCCAACCTCACCACAGGTATGCTTCTACTTGTCTTAATAACTCAAAAATCATCCGACTCTTCACTTTCAACATGCACTTATGAAAAAGAAAAGAATTAAATATGGTTACATTGATAGATTGCCAACTATGAGTATAGAAGAAGCAGGGTTAAAGGAAATGAATATCATGAACAAATGGCAAGAGAAGAATGCAAAGCTCATGGAAGAAGCGAACTCATCATGGTATAAGGATAATCGGTCGTCGAGGCCAGGCGAGGATGATGAGGAAGATGATGATGTGGCCCAAGAGAAGGCGAGGGCGTGGGATGACTGGAAAGATGACAACCCTCGTGGTGCAGGCAATAAGAAGCTCACTCCCTGTGGCTAAGACTGAAGATACTGTTGAAATTTCTATCATAGTAATTATGTCGGAAGTAAAATTTACACAAATAAAATTGGCGGAGGATTGCATCAGTTTTCCATGTTTGCCTAGTATTCCAGTTTTGTTGTGCTATATGAGCCGATGAGTATGTTCTGTGTTGCGCTTTTGAAAGGTTACATGTTATTTTTTAAAAACATGATTTCTATTTTTGACAATTGAAAATATGTGAGAATATATGGGACGTGTGAGATTTTAGTTTCAATAAACTTCTTAATTATGTTAAAAAATAGTAATTAGACATAGTTCAACTATTTGGGATAATTTACTTTTCGTTCCATACAAAATCACACCTGTGTTACGGTATTCCTCATTTATTTTCGTTACACGCGTGTGCATGACTTACAGAT
Source organism: Haberlea rhodopensis (assembly GCA_907163345.1). Lineage (NCBI taxonomy): Eukaryota > Viridiplantae > Streptophyta > Magnoliopsida > Lamiales > Gesneriaceae > Haberlea > Haberlea rhodopensis. The sequence goes on from CAJQUN010001828.1 coordinate 5,106, forward strand.
TGCACCATCCCCCAGCCAGTGGAGAAGTTGTTGAAGGCCTCCTTTCCTTTCCGGCGGCTGAAGCGACTTCTCCCCCATGCCCTAGAATTATCTTTTGTCGTTTCCAACGCATGTCTCCGTACCCTCAAAGGTACCAGCTATGAGAAATCTACCAATCCACACGTGATGTATAGGTATCTTACATTTGAACCGAATTCTTATTGAGTTTTCCCTATTCCCTGAATAAAAGGGGAATTTGAGAAATAAGGAATTTGTTTATCTTTTTTTACCTGCGTATTCGGGGGTAGCGTTAGATTTGTATGATGGTGCTGTATTCGAGCTGTGAATTTTTCGCTTGTTATGCACAAGCATGGATTGTATTCTACAGAACTGTTTGGCTCCAGAACGTTTCATCACGAGTCAAAGAAAGTTTGGAAGAAGCAGGTTTGGATTGTTTTGTCACTCGATTTGATCATTTGTATGATCTTGTTCACAGTCTGGTTGTGGGTTTACAGCGGGTTTAAATGCATTGACCGCTTAATAAATTTGGGAAAGGATCAAAAGTACCTTTTTTTGACTTGTTTTTGTGCTACACAGTTGTGAATTGTGACGCAATGGCAGATTTTGGATGCAAATCTACTACGGCAAAATGTGGTTTTTTTTTTTGGCGTTTGCTGATAAAGTTGATTTTCTGTTGCTAATGACAATCAAGTCTATGTAATAGTACAGGACAAGTTGATTTATGCTGTTTTTGTATACTTTGTGTTGCATGCTTCTTCAGTGTGTGTAGTAGGTGTTGTATAGAATGCATATGCAAAGTTAACTGATACCTCTCATGGAGAGCCGCCATATGAAGAGTAGTGTTGATACGGGAGAAGTGAAGTTTCTATTGAATTGAGTCAGATCCTTCTTTGGTTTAAAAATATAGAATTCATTGCAAAGTTATTGCTTTAGATAGGCTTCTTTGTTGCAGTGGATTCTGTATATTTTCTTGAAACTTTGTTGGTGTACAAGGAGTTGGTTCTCATAAGGTTTTATTTTTGTTTGAATCTAACCTTTATTGCTTTTTTTTTTTAGAGGTTTCATTGTTGGAGTGGGATTCGATAGATCCTTCTTCAGATGCAACAAAAAGTGGCTCTAAGAAGTTTCAATTTTATTTGAATCTTAAGCCTATCGATGATATGGTTGGTTATTGTTAACACTAATGCATTGATGAAAGTTCACTAAATGTCTTGCTTACTTCTTGATTTGAGATTGCTATTTCTGCTAGATCATGTCCAAGATTCGTTATTTATTTCTTGTTTTATCACCGAATACCTTAAGGTTGCGTTTGGATGGATTGATTTAATTTGAAAGAAGAGATTTGATTTTAGAATGAATTTGAAACTTGGATTTAAACATCCATAATAATTATCATTATATTTACATAATTTAATAAAGATATGGATTTGAATACACCCAATGAAAATTCATCCAAACAATTAAATGGATTTGAAATCAAAGATTTAAAATCCATAGTTTTGGCGCCGTCAGTACATTGTTCCTTGGATTCAGTGTGCATAGCATATTCACAAGCGTTGTCATTGTGGCACCACGCTGATGCTCTGTTATCATGTTTGCGTGATTTGTATTATCTTTGATTTGTTGAGACGATCAATCTTTAGCTCTTGGTTGTGTGAAATTCTTGGATAGCCAAAAGTTCAGAATTGATCCTGCATTCACATCATCTTAATCTGAGACTGTGTCCTAAACTTTCTCTGTGATCTCATACTTTAGGCATACACGCACGTCTGAACTTCATGATCATTGCTTAAAAATTTAAGTTTCCTTAATTTTCAATTAAATTTTAGCAGTTAATCAAACAAATGTTATTTTATTCAAGGTAGAGCGTGAACTGATAAATGTGATAAAATTAAATATGATAGTTTTACTACGAATTTTAAGTAACGATGATATTGGATATTTTTATATTGAGTATGAGAAAGTCACGCCAGAAGTTTTTACTGTGGATATGAGATTCAAAATTACATCAATCTCAATAAAAAAATAAATGATAAATGGGTGCTTTTTTATCAAGTATTCACAGACTAATCATAAATGTATTATGTATTATTAAGTTATTAATTTATATATTAAATATGATCTATATGAATTCTCGTGTATGTATTATCTTATAAATTTAGCAAATTATTAATTCAATATGTCCTTCTCAAATCAGGATCGACATCGATCAAAAATATTATTTAAGGAGGATATTAATTACTTAAGTACTAACTATCGTAATATCAAATATAAGATTTATTTAATCAATTGGGCTCTAAAGATCGAAGAAGGCATTTGGTGACATGAGCATCGTGTTACAGCTTTCTGCCCATCTTCTCCTTGCTGGATACAAGCAAAATGAAATAATAAATAAATTGTTTTTAATAATTTTAAACTCTTATTTAAGTAGAAAATCTTATTTAGAATATCTAAAATTTTCGAGAATAAGTTGCGCTTCTTTCAATTTTGCTTGCTTCTGTAGATTTTACCTAACTTAATTTAATTTGATGCCAATTATTGGCATTGATTAAGGGGACTGTAAGCCAATGAATTCACATCAATTGAAAACGTATAATACAAGTTTAGATTGCGTGAGGTTTTCTTTTAGTTCAACCAGAAACAATCCCTATTACAAATTTGTTGATTTTATAACGGTTTATTTCATTTTGAAAATTATATTTTAGTTAATTAATTTGAGTCATTTTTCAATATTTATTTAATGTCATAGTATGCATGAAAAATAAAAATAAAAAACATTCATTTATGTATTTTTGAGCAATTATTACAACTTCGAGGGTAGGAGGTGGATACTCGAACACGAGATATCTTAAAGCAATTACGACCGGTGCCAGATAAGGTATAAGCAATTTGCAAAAACATTCATTTGAAGATAACAAATATTGATTTCCACGCACATTCCCATCATTTATGTAGCAAATATTATCCTATCCACAAATATATATTCCGGAAAATAAAACAAGTGCAGATTATTGGTGGACAAGAACAGCAAAATGGAAGCCAATCTTTTTAGAACAAAATGAACTTATGAAATCACAACCAACAATGTTAATCAAAGATAAACATGAGTGATCCCAATTCTCTTTTTTTCTCAAATCTCAACAAATAAAGGAGTAATTTCTAAAAGAAAGTGAACATAAGAACTACGATTGTGCTCGTTGGATTGACATCCTGATTTCAAAACCAACGGCGATCCTCATTTCTCTCGCCTCCCAAAAGCCAGAAAGGGGGGAGAGAGAGAAGAACCTATTCTCAAGGAAATTATTATTGTTGGGTTCTTTTGAATCGAACCTTATCTATCTCTCTTTCGGTTTCCTTCAAATTAGTGTTAATTCTTTTTCTGATAAATTACTCAGAAAGAGAAGTTTCTGAAGGGAGGAAATCGGAAAGCATTACCCTGAAGAAAATACGAGTTTCTGTTTCTGAAAGTGGGGAGTTTAGATTTCTGCCAAAGATCGATTTTTCGGGGTGGGGAAGATTATTTGCTAAATTATTAAATTTATAGATTTGGGTTTTTAGATTTCTGCAAAAGATTGGATTTTCCCTTGTCAGCATCTCATTTTTCTGCAAAAATTTCCTGTCTTCGAAGTGGGCATTTCATATATTGGAGAAGATTGGATCTGTGGGATCTGGTGACCGGTATCATATTTCTGTTGACTTAAAATGGCAACAGTTTGAAATCGAAAGCATAGAGTGCTTTTCTTCATCGGATGACATTGAAGATGAAGAGATGCAATCATTAGTGTCCTCTCACCCGCATTGGTTTACTTCGAAGAATCATAATGTGTTACCCTCTGGAATTGCTCCTACAAGCGTCCATGAATTGCTTGAATGCCCTGTTTGTACTAATTCTATGTACCCACCCATTCATCAGGTATGCTCTTTCTCTCGGTTCTCTTATTTAGTTTTTTTGGGCTTACTCGTTTCATTGTATATTGTTGATTGTTATACAAATCTTGTGATTTAAAATGTATACCATTACGCAATGTGATGCTTTGGCTTTACTTGTTCTAAGCTGAATTAAAATAATTTGATTTGTTGGAATTTATTTGAGTTATGTATGCAGACATGAGAATCTCGGTTGCCTTTTCTTAGGTGAAACATTTTAATGTATTTTTGGCATTAGAATTAGATTGGCGATGTATTGAGAACTTTTTGGTTCAGTTTGTTTCAAGATTTTGATTGGCTTGTGCTGTAGTTTTCGTGAATATATGGTAGTAGTATCTAAGCTTGCATCTGTTTTCCTCCAATTTCAGGAACTTTGCATATGAGATACCTGAAAACTGAGAAGTTACATTTCCGTAATTCATTAAATATGTGTGAAATAAGACACAGCAAATTTAGTTGCTTCTTCTGGTTCTAAACTAAATGGCTTGAGAGGGATGTTTTTACATTTGGGATTCTAATAATGCTATTATCACTTTTCATTTTATTCAACTTTGCAACTATTGCCATGATTTATTCTTCCTGAGTTTTGACTAGTGGAGAACTTTACAAGCATAAGAGGCTAGAAAACAATATCTGGTTCTAGTTTATTTGTGTAGACTGAAGCATGGGTGATTTATAATGTGCTCTTTTACAGTGTCACAATGGGCACACTCTCTGTTCGACTTGCAAGACAAGAGTGCATAATCAATGCCCTACATGCAGACAAGAGCTTGGTGATATCCGGTGCTTGGCACTGGAGAAGGTTGCAGAATCACTAGACCTGCCTTGCAGATATTATTCTTTGGGATGCCCTGAAATTTTTCCATATTATAGTAAACTCAAACACGAAGCAGTTTGCAATTTCAGACCATACAGTTGTCCATATGCTGGATCAGAGTGCTCGGTTACCGGGGACATTCCCTACCTCGTTTCCCATTTGAAAGATGACCACAAAGTGGACATGCACACGGGTTGTACTTTTAATCATCGCTATGTCAAGTCAAATCCTCGTGAAGTAGAAAATGCCACTTGGATGTTAACAGTGAGTTCACAGTTCCCGTTAGGTACTTTGAATTTGTTTTGGGCAACGGTAGCAAGAATCTATAATGTTCTTGATTTTCTCCAGTCTTCAGATTGCATCTAATTTATTTCTTTTGTGAGGTAGATGACTTCTTGTGCATATACTCTAGTGTCATATAGCCTTCTATCTCAGAATCGGCAAACTCTTTGCTTAATTCTATTTGAGTGTGTCCAAAATGATTTCCTAAGCTATGCATGGTGATTTTTATTCGGCATATTCAATACCGGTAGACCACGTGAGTCACCTTTTCGTTCTACTTGAACCTATGTGGATCTTATTATGTTTCGCATGATCCAATATTATCAATACTTGTGGTATATATATAGAAGATGATTCAGTTTGATATACTGCTGGTGCTCTTCAAAACTTTCTACGTGGTATATGCATTCTTAATCTTGGTCCATTTTCCATGTTTTCATTAGGTATTCCATTGTTTCGGTCAATACTTTTGCCTTCACTTTGAAGCATTTCAACTTGGAATGGCCCCAGTTTACATGGCATTTCTTCGTTTCATGGGCGACGAGAATGAATCCCGCAACTTCAGTTACAGTTTAGAGGTTGGAGCGAATGGCAGGAAGCTCACATGGGAGGGTACACCACGAAGCATTCGAGATAGCCATCGTAAAGTAAGAGACAGCCACGACGGGCTTATTATTCAGCGAAACATGGCTCTCTTCTTCTCTGGAGGTGACAGGAAAGAGCTTAAGCTTAGAGTCACTGGAAGAATATGGAAAGAACAGCAGAATCCAGATTCTGGCGCCTGCATACCGAATGTTTGTAGTTGATCGAGCACGTTGATTTTCTAGTAAGATTTTACATGTTTTCTTACTTTTGTGTGTCTACTTAGGGGGCGTGTTTCGGTGCTAAACTTCTGCTTTTTAACGTATAATATAGCGTGTTAACTGGTACTTGGAATCATTTATAATTTTGCTATTAAAGGTACGTTTCAATCATTTATTTGCATGATAGGATATAGTGTTATGATATTGTTAGAGCAATTATTGTTGTTGTCTGGGTAATTTTAAAATGAAAATTGATATGACAGAAACAATAATTACTCTAACAATATGTTTGCCCAGTACACAAGCTCTCTCTCCTTCTGAAAAAGGACCCATAAGAATAAACAAGTTAGATATTATAGTTTTCACAAATCCAAATATTATTTCTATACGTCAAATTTCAGCAAAAAAAAAATGTACCTTTTTTAAATACTTTATTTATTTCATACCCTTTTTCTTAATAATTTTTAAATATTTTTCTATTGTTTAGTAGTCTTTAATACCAAACTATTTTATTTTTACTAAAAAAATAAATATCATAACGTTTTGTAACATAATTGTTACAAAACAATTAGATTGTGAATGCTTAAATCTAATAACTAAATAAACTGAGATTTTTTGTATGAAATAACAAGATATAGCTCTAAATATGTTAAAGTTTGTAGATTTCGAGATTCGTAGTGCTAATATCTCGACAAGTATATTGGAATATGGATCGACGAGAACTGTAAGTACCATAACAAGAAATATTATTCTAAAGATAAATATTTCAACTTCAACTCTTATCTTGACCAAATAAATTATATACTATAACCTTATCAAAAACAAATTAGCCATTTTATTGTTCCCAATTAAATACATTATTTGTAATGCATGTATACAACAAAAAAACTAAGGGTACATTTGAATTGAGAGATTTGAAATCATATATAATTTTAAATCCATTTGATTGTTTGAATGATTTAGGTTGGCTGGATTTGAAATCCACCACATTCATAATTATGTAGATGTAATGATAATTATGATAAATTTGAAATATATCCAAGATAGATGTTATTTCAAATATGTTATTCAAATCACTTTCGAAATCAAAATTCTTCCTCTAAATCAAATCACTATATTCAAACACAACATAAAGTTAAATATAAATGCACATTAGATTATTTAATATACATTCACAGATCTTTCCGGGGCAAAATAGAGAAAACATTCACACAAAGTTCAATATCCAAATTGATCAATGCAACAAGATTTTTCAAACACCAAATTTGTTCAACATTAAAAAGGAAAATTCTTCAAGCATTTACCTGTACTGGTATAATTTGTACTTGAACTCCAAATCCGGCCTCCACCATTGATGAATCCCATGGGCTTCGCTGAAACTCATACAAGGGCTGCAATTGATACTCAAATATGCCGAAGGAATCAGATGCACTGCGCCACAAAACTTACCTCTGGCGGCCGACACAATGCTCCCAATGGAATGCTGCGTAGCTATTCTCCCAATATTTCCAGCCCCAATCGACTCCATCTTCTCCCTGTGCTCGAAATACCCCATGTATTCGCTGCAAATTAGGTCGTTCGGGTTGATAAACAGGTACGGTATCCAAGACGACAACATGGCAAAATGGTCGTTTTCTCTTGACTTTTTTCCTCCATTAACAGCCATAGCAAGCCCTGCTGTGAGAACACTGTTTGCGAACCTCAACCCGAGCTTCAACTTGTCGATTTTTATCCGTTCGATCGGAGGGGACATGAATGGAGGATTGAAAAGATAAGTTTCTACATGATCACCATTAGTTCTCACCATTTCCCTTCCAATTGTGAGCGCAATGGATGCTCCCAACGAATGTCCCGCCAACCAAATGTTCCCCGAGCCGACTCCGCTGGCCACCCATCGAACCGCTTCGAACCCTCTATGAAACCTTGTGCTGTTTTCAAGATTATTGAGTATGCAGTGGAGGTTGAGCTTGAAATCTTGAGCTCGGTTGGCAGCTTTCTTGATGGTACCGCGGAAGGCGACTACGTACTGTGGAGGTGAACTTTTGAATGAAGGATTGAGATGAATAGGGTGTGGAGATTTGAACTCGAAAATGGCGCCGAAGTAGGAGACATCGTGATCGTCTACGAGGACTTGGATTAATCTGAAATGGAAAAATTCCCACCATGGTGGGGCGAGGGCGTGGGGGCCTTGCCGGTTGTGCTGCCGGTCGCGTTCCAGTTGGTATACTCCTTGAACCAAGCTTGCAGCAATGGATCTCCTATGGTATGAGTTATTCCTGTTTAAATTTGACATATTGGTGTGAAAGATCACTTAATTATATTAGTAAATACCAAAGAAAAAAACTTTCAATTTTTGCCCAATTTACAAATTATTAATTAATTCCTTATTTTACATAAATAAATAATTAATACTCTATTAATGAGTTTGAGTCACATTATGAGTGTTTTTTTTTATACAAAAATCCTTTTGAAGGTTTTGTAAATAATAAAATAAAATAAAAATGTTAATATGAACGATATGTTAAAGCCTCTTTGCCTAAGTTTGAGTTAAAAATCAATTTAGGATGGAATACTGACACCCAATAGGAATCACATCCAAAAGAAAAGTGTGACAGAGATGTGTATGTTTTACTGGATATGCGATAAGATCATGAGACATAAAATAAGGAATGAAGACAATCGATTTGAAGTAAGTAAAAATAAGATGCAATAAATTCGTTTACGCTAGTTTGGTCATGTACGATGTAGGTCTAACAATGCACTACTCGTCGAGAGCAAGAGAACGATCAAATAAGACATGACTCGAAGTTATATACAAAATTCTGAGGTCCAAAGGAACCAACGATGATATTTTGACCGAAAACTCTTGAAGAAAACTGGCGGATGTGCATGACCAATTTTGATTATTTATATGGTTCATGTAGCCTACCCATACCCATTGAGATTAATGCTTAGTTGTTGTATTTTAGTAGTAAGTAATAACAATATTTGGAGAAATAAGTTGTGCATAAATTCAAAGAGATTAAATATAGTTTGGGCCTCTGGGGTATAAGGAATAAATATGGAGTTCGTTCGATATTCTAATGAAATTATATGATCTTAATTTTATACTTTTTAATATCTTATAAATATTTTAACAACCGAACAAAATAAACTGGTATACGTTTTTGAATATATGTTAGATTTAAAAGTTTTTTTTTTTTTTTTTGTCGTAAGAATGGCTGAAAGCAAAATGAATATTATCTTACCAATCAATGGCAGACAGAAAATATGGCCCTGTGAGACCAAAATTTTCCCTTTCCGATGCCATTACTCCAAATCTTTCAATTTCCTCCTAAAATGTGTAAACCAGATTTGTCAAATCTATGATTCCAAGCATGTCTTCAATGGTGAAATCCAAATTAAATAAAGAAAATTAAATCTTTCAAATTGCTCTAAGTAGTCTTAGCTAGTTTAATATATAGAGCACGAGATCTTCGTAAGACATTGGCAATGTAAAATCTGATTAAAAGTAAGTCAAACAAGAAACAGATGTGTATGATAAGTTCATTCATGGTGCATGCATTGACTTAAAGATCGGATCGAAAAATAAGAATTTACCCACAAAACTAAACTGAGAACATGAAATAAGTACCAAAATCCAGGAAATAGCATTTCAGATTGTAAAGTAAAATTTACCTTAAATCCAAGAAGATACCTCCACGAAAGAGCTTTTCCAAGTAATATGTAGAGAGAAGGGAAAAAGTTTGAGGATATTACAATAAAGGTTGGCACAAAGACTTTCGGGGGTCAACTGGTAGCATAAAAGTCAATGAAAAAATGATTAGAGAAATCTCCCATCAAATTTAAAAAATTACTGAGATCTCTCATCTAGTATAACAACGTAAAAAATAATTAACAGAATTGTGAAATGACGTTTTTGCTCTCTTATATATTAATATAAAACTATTAAAACATTACAGATACACCACATATATATTATATGTAATTTAAAATTAGCAAAATTTTACATATACATTCTCTATAGTATATTATACATTACAGTTACATCTCCTATTGTTTATATTATTTTTATTTATTTCTTTTATGTTTTTATATTCTTTTATTTTTTATATTTAATTCAAGGAATTTTTTTTAAATATTTTTAAACTATAGTTTTAATTTTAATGATAATATTTCTAAACTACCTATATATATATATAATGAAAGTTGCAATTGCTTATTATATTCCTATTTTTATATCCTACCAAAAACAGACATTTTAAATTGCATTGCACGGAGAGATTAGTGATGGAAGAGTTTTTGGTGTATGTTATTGGTCCGATTCAATCAGACTCCGAATTTGTTGGTCTCTCAAAGCCAATAGATAGCAGACTAAGAAAATAAGAAGAAGAAAAAATGCATCCAAGAAATATGTCTAAAAAGGCAAAATACGAAAGGACGATGCATCTTTATGCGGGTTTTTTATGACTCTTTATGGGCGGTGTCATTGATGATATCATCAAAACATGTGTCCGTATTCTTTTTTTTTTGTAAAAAAGAACAATTAAATGACATATGTCGTTCGATACCGCCTCAAAACACAAATGACATCAAACAAATGAATAATTCTTGGCTACCCAAGTGTTGGATGGATGACTTAAATTTATTAATATCTCATTTTTTTTATGTGAGACCAATCCATTGATAAATTTATGTCATTGATCAACCTAATGAGTATTACCATAAAGTAGCCAAAAATATTCCAAACAAGGCTAAACATACACATTGGGTTGCCAAGAAGTATTCAACACAAAGATTGTTGCGACCTATTTTGTCTAGGATGAAGTATGCTTGTTGGGCCTCGCAAAGAATAAACTAATCAAATATTTATGTGTATCATGTTGAATGGGCAGACTTAATAACACCAATAATAGTCATATTATCATCTTGAAATATCTTAAAAAATTTATATAATATTTCGACTATATTATCATCTTCAAATAAAGTCGAACTTTTATATATATTCAAAAATGTATATAATATTTCGACTATATTATCATCTTCAAATAAAGTCGAACTTTTATATATTTCAAAAATGTATATAATATTTCGACTATATTATCATCTTCAAATAAAGTCGAAATTTTATATAAAATTTCGACTCACCAATTCATTTCTTTGTTTGGCCATAAACCAAGGAAAAAGCCCATTACTCACAATGTATTGTCGATATATTGGCTTATTTTGCTTGGGCCTTGGAGTGTGGGGACCCAAACTTGGACTCGTTCGTGTTTATGCGAGGACAGTTCGACACAATATATTTATTCTGATTTCTCACAAACTTGAATGCATGGTGTGGTTCAGTCCATGATGTATTTTATTGATCAATTATGTGATTGGACTCCGTCCCGTGATTTTCTCTCAATTTGAGTATTTCGCAAAGAAGTTAAAAGTGTCGATTTGAAATTTGGAATTCAAGCAACGTATGTGTTGAATTTAATACCTTTTGCTTTTTGTTACTTTGATTATTAAGCGATTGTCTTCGTCCCATTATTTGTACCTCCAAATTTATGACCATTACCACCTTAATTATGCTTAAATTGGTGTGGTCTTACATATCAAAATTTATGTACGAAATACTCCGAGCATGTCCAAGTGTATAATAGTGCCCAGCAAACTATACCACACCAATAGACATATGTTGTATACGAATCAAAGTTGTATTATTGATTTAAGCATTATGGTATTACACTTACGCTAGCAAAAACTCAATCCCAATCGACATCCATGAACGTCACATGGATCAAATGAGTAGATGGAAGCATTATGGTATTACTCTTATGCTAGCAAAAACTCAATTCCAATCAACATCCATAAACGTCAAATGGATCAAATGAGTAGATGGACGATCAAATAAATGTTGGATTTTCATACCGGCGTTAGATCCAAAAGCAGCCGAATAAAACATAAACAGATCTAACTCGGGGACGGATCAATGACGCCTAATTCATATATTAGAACATGCATAAATCGAATATAAAAGCACAAAAAGTTATTATTGTTCACCTACGTAAATCCGATAGCGGTGATCCCTCAAGTCCAAACGACCCTAACTCCATTATTAGTTTGGTGTTAGTCTTTCTACGACGAGAATTACGTGACTAAGAATTGTATGTTATGTTGTGTCGGGACATAAACTTATATTTATAGGTGCTAATAAGCCATTAATGCGCTTGAGTACATAAAGCCCAACATGCCAACTTTTGGCTTGTAGTGCACGTATACTAACAATAAATATATATTATATCCCATGTGTTTTATCTAACATGACATGACATATAAGTCGCACTAATTTGAACCATTAAAAGCTCTAAATAACCTAATATAATATTTTACTTAAAATACTTGCAAAAAAGGGGATACATTTGCCTTTGTTTTGATATGTCATCACACTTGGTAAATTCTAATATTTTAGTTTTGTGCTTATTTTTAACTGTATATTAACAAAGTATAATAAAATGGATGAACACTCTTTTTATTAATCTCTTGATAATAAGAATACACAATAGTGGAAGCCTTATATAAACTCTAATATACATGATAAGATTACAGAATCAAATAAATGAATTAATAAGATATCATATCTCTAAGATTTGGGAGAGATATGATCTTCCTGATCTTCCTCAATCTTTTCCTGATCTTCCTCCATGGATTGGTGCTGATCTTCCTCCATGGATTGGTGCTGTGAAGATAATTCTGTGGATGCTTCTACACGCCCCCTCAATCCGAATGGTAGAGCACGGACATTCAGATTGTGTAGTACCTTTCTGAACCGAGAAGGAGCGAGGGGCTTAGTGAGGGAGTCAGCAAGTTGATCAGTGCTGGAAATGAACTTTACGATAAGTTGTTTCTGAGCCACCTGATCACGAACAAAGTGAAAATCAATTTCAATATGTTTCGTTCGAGCATGGAAGACCGGATTCGATGCTAAATAGGTTGCGCCAATGTTGTCACACCACAATGTAGGTGGCTGCGGAGGTGAGAGGCCAATTTCAGACAGAATGGAGCGCAGCCACTGAAGTTCGGAAGCTGAGTTTGCCAAGCTCTTGTATTCAGCCTCGGTGCTGCTACGGGCCACAGTGGGTTGTTGCTTGCAATTCCATGAGATGAGATTTTTGCCTTGGAAGATGCAATATGCATTTATTGAACGACGATCGTCACGGTCGCCACCCCAGTCAGAGTCTGAGAATGCATGGATTGAGAGATCCGACGAACTAGATAAGAACAAGCCATATGAGATTGTGTGCTTGAGATATCGGAGGATTCGCTTGACAGCTTGCCAATGTGGTTCAAGTGGATTGTGCATAAACTTGCTCACTTTGTGCACAGCAAAGGCCAGATCTGGGCGAGTGAAGGATAGGTATTGTAGGCTGCCAACAACTTGACGATACAAGTGCGGATCAGAGAACGGGACCCCATCATGAGCAGTAAGAGAAGAAGAGCATGACATAGGGCTGGTGCACGGCTTGGCAGTAGCCATGGCAGTTTTAGTGAGTAGGTCAGCAACATATTTCCTCTGAGTTAAGTATATGCCATCAGGAGATCGTAGAGCTTCAATGCCAAGGAAGAAGCTTAAAGAACCCAGGTCTTTAACTGGAAATGCAGCGCTCAAGTTCTGAATAACGTTGGAAATAACTATTGGACTCGAGCCTGTGATCAATATATCATCCACATAAATGAGAATAAGTGTGATGGTGTTCGAAGTGCGCCATATGAACATAGAGTTGTCGGCCTTGCTGGCCATGAAACCAAGGGAACGGAGTTTGTCAGTGAAGTGAGAGAACCAGGCCCGTGGGGCTTGACGTAAACCATATAGAGATTTACGTAGCTTGCAAAGGTGATGAGGAAACTGGGGATGAGAGTAGCCTTGAGGTTGAGTCATGTAGACATCTTCTGTTAGAACACCATGTAGGAAGGCATTTTGGATATCAATTTGACGAATGTCCCAATGAAACGTGAGAGCAACAGAGATGATCAAACGGATAGTAGCATGGCGAACGACGGGACTGAATGTCTCATTGAAGTCTAATCCCTCTTGTTGATGAAATCCCTTTGCCACCAGACGAGCTTTGTATCGCTCAATGGTTCCATCAGCACGACGTTTGATTTTAAAGATCCAGCGGCAACCAACAACATTAACATGTGGAGGGGGAGACACTAGAGTCCACGTTCCATTGCGCATTAATGCATCAAATTCAGAATCCATAGCAGCGCGCCAGTGAGCATGTTTGGCCGCTTCAGTATAACAGGTGGGTTCATTATCCATAGTAGTGGCAGATGCAAGAAGAGCCTTTGGTAGAGGGTAGCGAATAAAATCATCTGAAGGCTTCTTGGTCTTAAAAATATTGCTTTTTGATCGAGTAACCATACCATGTGAGGTGTTGCTGTGAAGTGAATTAGGAATAGGTGGGTCAACCTGAGATGTCGAAGGTTCCGAAGGGAGCACTACAGGCTCATGTGGTATGGGATCTGGAGGAGAGTTCATACCTGCATACATATCAGTAGATGGACAAGTTGGAGGAATGTTAGCTGATAATGGTGTAGTGTGCACATCCCTTGGCTCAAGAATAGGAGAGATTTGGAGTGTGAGGGGAAGTGAGACATTGGTATAGTGATCAGAAACAGTAGGGTGTGATGATGGTCTTACATAGGGAAAAAGGCTTTCATCAAAGATGACATGACGAGAGACATATACCTTGCCGGTTGATAAATCAAGGCATTTGTAGCCATGGTGACCAACGCTATAACCGATGAAGATACATGTTTTACTACGAAAGTCTAACTTGTGGTTGTTGTAAGGGCGCAAGTTTGGCCAGCAAGCACAACCAAAGGTTCGAAGGAAGGAATAATCAGGTTGTCGTTTATAAAGTACTTCATATGGGCTGATGTTTTTTAGTACAGGTGTAGGTAGGCGGTTTATGAGGTATGTGGCTGTTTGAAAAGCATCTTCCCAAAAGAGTGAAGGGAGGTGTGAGTGAGATAAAATGCTTAAACCAACTTCGACAATATGTCGATGTCGGCGTTCGATGGAGCCCATTTGTTGGTGAGTATAAGGACATGAGATACGATGATCAATGCCATTTTCTTTAAAATAATGATGTAAGCGACGATATTCCCCACCCCAATCCGATTGAATGGCTTTAATACGTTTGTCAAAGTGGTTTTCAACATATTTTTGAAATTGGAAAAACACAGTTTCGACATCAGATTTTAAAGTAATAGGAAAGAGCCATAAAAATTTAGAATAATCATCCAGAAAACTAACATAATAACGAGCACCTGTAGTAGATGCTACAGAGGCTGGACCCCAAACATCAGTGAAAATCAAGTCTAAAGGAGCAGGGGATACATAAGGGGAGGACCTAAATGGTAAGGCATGACTCTTGGCCATTTGACAGTCCGAACAAACAGGACTAGTAGTACTTTTATTCACTGGAATGTTAATGCTTGAAAGGAGACGACTGACAACTGGAGGAGCAGCATGACCTAAGCGCCGATGCCACTCTTGGAAGGAGACTCTAATGCTGGAAAGTGCCTGAGGAGAGGCATTATTTGGTGCAAACTTATACAGACCATTACTGAGGTGGCCGCGGTGGAGGACGATCCCCGAGTATGCCTTCACAAGAAAGAAATTAGCATGAAACTCAAAGTAAACATTATTATCAAAGCACAATCTTTGGACAGAAAGGAGATTCTTTTTGATTTGAGGAACAACAAGAACATTATTTAAAACAAAGGATCGAGAGGGGGTAGACAAGGTAGAAGAGCCAATTTTTGAGATTTGCAAACCTTGACCATTACCAACTTGTAGCTGATCCAAGCCTTCATAATTATCACTCTTGATATTTAGTTGATTCATATCATTAGTGACATGATGAGTCGCGCCTGTGTCAGTAGTCCAGTCAGTGGCCCAATGAGGATTATTAGTTGCAACTAAGGCCTGTCGAGGTTGTGGGCGAGAGTCAGTATATGCACTATCAAAGCGATGATAGCAACGTCTTGCAGAATGACCTGGTTTATCACAGACTTGACAAACGATATCACTTCGTTGAGTGGATGGTAGAGTGCCTCGATAGGTGGATGAACGCCCCCTGCCCCTAAAAACACCACGGCCTCTATTATTGTTGTTTGGAAGACGTTGTGCAGTATGTGCTTCAAGAGTAGGCGTAGCAATGGTGGTGTGATGTCGGGACAACCTAGATTCAGTGGCGAGAAGTAAAGAGTAAACTTCTTCGAGGGTGAGGGAGTCCGTACGTACATAGATGGAGGACACAAAGCTGTCATATTCATGGCCAAGTCCAGCAAGAACATAGGAAATAATGTCATCAATTGCCAAATGTTGTCCAGAGATGGTAAGTTCATCAGAAAGTTTCTTGATAGAGAAGAAATAATCACTGGCAGATTGGTTTCCTTTCTTTGCGTTTGCAAGTTGCGTACGTACTTGCATTGTACGTGCTCTGGATTTAGACGCAAAATGCTTCTCAAGTGCAGTCCACACACCATGTGAGGTAGTGTGCGAAACCACTTGAGCAAGGACGCTTTCAGACATGGAAGATAGAAGAG
This sequence comes from Haberlea rhodopensis, assembly GCA_907163345.1. Classification (NCBI taxonomy): domain Eukaryota; kingdom Viridiplantae; phylum Streptophyta; class Magnoliopsida; order Lamiales; family Gesneriaceae; genus Haberlea; species Haberlea rhodopensis. Next base: position 21,540 of record CAJQUN010001828.1, read on the forward strand.
TGCTTAGGATTAAATTATCCTGCCGTATCCAGTGGGAGAACGCAGGGTTAGGAGTGCTGGTGACATTTCCAGTAACAGAATCTGTAGTAGTGAGTTGTGTAGGAGGTGGAATGGTAGTACCATCAAGGTAGCCAAAAAGGGTCTGTCCTTTAAAATAAGGAACGAGTTGCGCTTTCCAGAGAAGATAGTTTTCAGTTGTCAATTTGGTGGCAGCAACGTTGGGCATGGTGGTGATAGAAGGTGGGGTAGGAGATAGGACTTCACTGTTGATTGAAGAAGAGGCAGAGGAAGTCATAGTAGAGACGTTAGTCTTTCTTGGGCTCTGATACCATATAATAAAATGGATGAACACTCTTTTTATTAATCTCTTGATAATAAGAATACACAATAGTGGAAGCCTTATATAAACTCTAATATACATGATAAGATTACAGAATCAAATAAATGAATTAATAAGATATCATATCTCTAAGATTTGGGAGAGATATGATCTTCCTGATCTTCCTCAATCTTTTCCTGATCTTCCTCCATGGATTGGTGCTGATCTTCCTCCATGGATTGGTGCTGTGAAGATAATTCTGTGGATGCTTCTACACAAAGAGTTGACAAGAAAATAAAATTTAAAAAAGAAGAAAACAAAGAAATATAGTATAATTTCCAAATAGAAAACGATGCCTATTACTTGGACTTAGCCTGAAGTTAAATCGTTGCATTGCTTGGATTATCTCATTGACTGCAAATCCACTCAGCATTTTATTACTACTTTAAATTGGGAGTGATCCATTTCAGGTTGTCTGTATTTCCAAGTTGAAAAGCTTGAACCAGCTCCCATGGATACCACCAAAACCCTCTTCTTTCTCTCCATTTGCCTGTTTGTCAATTATTCATTTGCCCAACTCTGTTCTGATTCTTCCTGCCGTATCGGAGAACCCATGATCCGGTTCCCGTTCCAGCTCCAAAACCGTCAACACAAGTCCTGCGGCTACCCGGGATTCAATCTTTCCTGCGACGCATATAATCAAACAGTTATCGATATCCAAAACTCAGGCCCATTCACAATCCAGGGTATAGACTACCAAATGCAACACATATGGCTTAACGATCCCGACAGCTGCCTCCCCAAACGCCTCCTCACCTTAAACCTTTCTGGGTCGCCCTTTTCTGCCTATTTCTATCAGAATTTTTTCTTCTTTAATTGCACTTTTGATTACACCAAGTATAAGCTGAACCCTATCGGATGTTTGAGCGGTCAGAATTACTCGGTTTTCGCTTCGTCTTCAGAGAGGGCTATTGCATTCTTGGGATCTGTCTGTAGCTTGATATCATCGGTGGCTGTGCCGGTTCAATGGACGTTTCCTGAACCAGTGGCGACGTCGGATCTTAGTGAAGATATATTGCTCAGCTGGGCGACCCCGAGTTGCTGGCGGTGCGAGTCCAGAGGTGGACGGTGTGAGCTGAAGAATAACTCCACTACAGATACTGAATGCAGTTATGTTTCTCGCCGCGGTAAGTTTAAAATATTCACGATTTTATTACGTTATTAACCCACATAATCTAAGTCCAATTATTGTGTGTCTATGCCCTAAGTATGCTCAAGTTGGTGAAGTAGAGTGAACTTGAGATCGTAAAATCATGAGATCAACTCTTCTTGCAAATGCTTTATCGATCTGAGAATGTCGTACCAAACTTGTCTAGAGTGATTTACCTGACGTAGTTTGCAAGCTATTACGTCAGTTTGCGCGAAAGCGAGTTGCTTATTTGTATTTAAAATTAATTTTCAGTTACAAGTGAGAACTAAATTTATTTATAAGAATCATTAATTAGCAAATAACAGGTGAGTAACACAATTAATGACTTTATATAAAATTCCTCAGATATCTTTTCCAAAAATGCTCTTATCTTAAATAAAATAGTCCTAAAATGTTTCATTCCCACAAGAACAAAATTGAATAACAAGCTGTAGAGTGTAGACTTGGTAAACCATTTGGTAATTTCTTACAAAATACCACTCTTAGATTTACGTCCTTTGACTTGATTGTAGCTCCACAGACTTGAATGTACCCCACTTTATCTTAATGAATTTAAAATACATATTCGATAGGTATGGGCTTTTTTTATATAAAACTTGATCAATCAACTTACAATGTTTATAATCGTAACATTAAATAACTGATTAGTCCAAATTAATATACTAATTAGAGATGGGGTTAGACTTGGACCCGTACTAAACCCGTCCCACCCAGGGCGGGTATGGACCCGTTTGTCGGGTCCAAAGCAATGCGGGGTGGGGCGTGAGTTTGGCCAAACTCATCCCGTACCCGTTTGCAATAGATATTTTTAAAAAAAATTAATATTGAATATGTATTTTACTTCTTTTGATGAATTATAACGTACATTATTTTATTTTATGTCAAATTAATGTGTTCATATTAAAGAATTTGAACATTTGGAAGGGAATGAACAAATTAATAAAGCATTGGTAGCTTAAAGATAATTTGACAATGTTTATTATAAATATTTACTATAGAAAAAACATGAAATTCAATTACGAAACTCAATTTTTGTAATTCAAAATTGATTTCTAGCTTAAAAAATTTTTTTCAAAATGTTTGCGGGTTGTACACACCGGATTCGTGGGTCTGGACGTGGCGGGAGGGTATGGGGAACAATTTTTTTTTGTAGATGGACGGGTCCGGATTTAGTAAAACCCTACATACACCCGCCCCATTGTCATCCCTAAATTACTAAGCAACGTAAATATTATTGAATTAAAGATTAATATTTTAATATAATTAAAAAAAGTCGTATATATGACCGAGTCGACATGGGAAATGAAGACTATATATAATTAACTAGCTATATTGTATCAGACTTAATGAAAAAAGAAGCATGATTATCACTTCCTTCTGCAAATTAAATTATTCTCTAATAAAGATTCAGGGTTATCCATTTTCGCTCGGTGACGGGGAAGTGATATCGTCGTATTCTTCCGACTTGAACGCAAGCTTCGCCCGTATTACATTAGTGGGACTACGACAGGTTCTTTCTCCTCAATCGGGGGAATGTCATTCTTAACATCTTTCGTTACTTTTCTTTCGCAGGTGACAGAATTATAGACTATATAACCTTTCCAACTAAAGCGGCCTACTCTCTCCTTCCATGTACTTATAGATGTTTTGGAGCATTAATGGCGATTAAAACAAGCGTGAAAATAAATGAAACTCATCCAATATTTGACTTTTTATGTCATCAATACATACACGGAGCTTTCTTATTGTCAACGCCTTAGTGGATTATAGGCCAAATATTGTTTAGCTTGAGATGTAGATTGAGATGTAGACGTTTTCGACTTTGAATTAGTCTTAGTTCAAGTGTAACTCTAGGAATCAATTATTGGAACAAAAAGAAATCTATTTATTGCAGCTTCAACACTTTCTAGGTCGATCGTGTCGCACTGGTTTGCCTAGTACGATCGGTTTCCTTAATTGATGTGTTTTGTAGGCTATTGTGTCAGCCCGTAGGTTTTGTGTTCCCCCGTCGAAAAAAAAACCTAACTACTCATACATGTCTCATTTATCTCTATGATCATCTATATCGACTCGTTTACAAACATGTTCCCAGGACTTCCAAGAGGCGCGCGTTACGCCATAATTGTTGGGGCTGGAGTGCCTGTATTCCTATTCCTATTGGGACTTCTATGCTGCCTTTGCGGCAAGGTGAAGTGCTTCACCAGGTCACGCCTCCCGATTGTAGACTCCACCAGCTCTGCAGTAGCACCACAAGCTCTAATCACCACAGAGGGGCTCGACAGTTCAATCATCGAATCGTACCCCAAAACGATCCTAGGGGAGAGCCGACGTTTGCCCAAGCCTAGCGACAACATTTGCTCGATTTGTTTATCTGAGTACAAACCTAAGGAGACTCTGAGAAGTATACCAGAGTGTCGGCATTGCTTTCATGCTGATTGTATAGACCAATGGCTGAAGTTAAAAGCTTCGTGTCCTGTTTGTAGGAATTCCCCGAAATGTGAGTCCATTGATATTCATGTTTCTTGATGATTTTGTGGTTTTTTTTTTTTTTTTTTCAATTTGATGTTTTTTGAAGAAAATTAAATTTTAATTACATAGGCAGCAAGATGCATGGCTAACTAAAGATAGACAAGAAATTGAAGAAACAGTGTATGGTAGTAGTTTGTCATTGTGATGTCCTCTTAACTACACAAGTTTTGGGGGTAAAAAATGATGAAACTTGTCTCACTAATTTATTTGATACTTGTCGATGAAACATTAAAAAAAAACAAAAGAGCTCACCGAACTAACTGGGATGGATAATAGCTAATGCTCACTTTGGACATATTCAAGTTCGAGTAGTGTTTGGCGCAAAAATATTAATTAGCACATCCCCACTTAATATATATATATATATATATATATATATATATATATATATATATATATATATATATATATATATATACACGACATCAATAAAAAAAATTAAAATTTATAAATATTTCTGAAAATCGTGAGTTTTATTGTATGAATTATATTAAGTCATTATTGATTAGTATCTAAATTATTTCGATAAGTGCCAATAATGCAGTAAGAAAATAGTTTCGAGGAATTTTTTCTTTTTCTTTTTCTTGAAGTCAAAAAGCTATATATATATATCTATCTATATATATATATATATTATTATTATTATTAGTTGCCCTAGAAAAATTTAGAAGTTTGGAGTCGGAAGGGTAAAAGCGCGTTTTGTTGACAATATTCCCAAGAATTAAGCGCGTTTATCAAAAATCTATTGGCGTGGAGTAGGTTAGGGCTTAGGACCACACTACTTGCCCCTTTGTCTATCAAATTCAAAGTCGCAGTTTCTGTTATAACTTTCTAGTTTACGTGGTTAAACTTTATATCGACTCTCTCTAGTTTTTATAATTATCATTTTAATCTTTTTAATTTGAATAATAGTATATATCTCATCTACAATGTATTTTTATGTCAAATTACAAGGGATGTAGTTATAAATTTTCTTATACAAACTATAAGGGAATACAATTATTCTACAATGGTGGTAGATGTAATTGTTTAAACTAGATGGAAGAATTTGTAAAACAATTATTTTATAAAGGATTATATGTATCCCTTGAGAAAATAATTTTTTTGAAAATAATACTATTTTAACGATAATGGTGTTAAATTAATCATATTGCGTCGCGTTTTAACAAAAGAATTTTGATAGTATTTGAAAAAAAATATCGTCTTTCATTACAAAATCAATCATTCATCACGTTTTCAATACAATTTTTCCAAATATATAATTTCATACATTTCAAATAACAGTATATACGATGAGACATCAACAATTTTATTACTTCTTTTATAATATGATGTCTATATTAAAGAAAAATATCTACTCTAAAATATAAAACCAAGTATTTACCGGATCCGTTTGTAAACTTTGATATGTTTACTTTTTGTTCTTTTTTATAGGTTTCTGACAACCAACCCCTGTAGTTTTCCAAATAAACAATTTAGCCCCACATGGTTAGAAAATATCCTGCTCACTTTCCTATGGTTTGTGAGTACGTACAAAACACCACCTCCGTGTGAGGGACAATGTGATATATCTTGCAAACAACATGAGATAAAATATATATTTACTAATCAAAGAGAGGTAAAATATTTATTAGAAATACCAAACATATAGTACATTGCAACTAACTCCCTGATTATATGATAAATAAAGTGTTAGTTTGTGCGTTAAAAATCTTGAAGAGAAATACCATAAAATAAATTGTTGTTGAAGTGATTGAAAAGGACATTAATAAGCATTGTTATAATTTTTTATGTATAATCAAAAAAATTAATAATGCATCTAATATTAAAGTGCTGAAATATATTAATAAATTTTCAATTAAAAACATAATTAATTAAAAACAATAAGTTCAATAATATTTAAAAGTTCGATAAAAAAAAAATGTCCCAGACACCAATTTGTTCTTCATGAGGTGGTGGAACTACCAAAGGAGAAATTTTTGTTTCAACACTGAGAAAATAGCTTTGGCATTTGGCCTCATTAGTACTGCTAAACCGACACCGATTCGAATTTTTAAGAATCTTCGAGTTCGTGGAGATTCCCATGCAGCTATGAAGTATATTTCTATGGCAACAGAGAGGAACTATAATGGGTTTCACCATATCGAGGACGGGAAATGTTCCTGTAATGATTATTGGTGAATCCCTACAAGATTCTATGATGAAGAATTAATATTCATCTTAATGCTCTGAAGTCCAATGCACATGAATAATCATAAAATACAGCCTCATCCTCAACACTAGTTAATGCGTAACTTTAGACTTTCTACTGTTCAAATGATATTTCATTTCTTTTATATGTAGATAGGATTAAAAAAAAACATCATTTACCTAGGGATATATAAAAATGAATTTCAAACACTTCAAAAATCTGAGAACTGAAGTTCTTCATGGAAAAGTGTGAATTTCAAGATTTGATTAATGTATAGTACAAATTAAAAGCATAATTCAAGTCTAAAACAGGGAATAAACACAGCCAGAATCTGTCACGCATGAAACACCAAATAGTACAAGGAAAAATATGAGTTTAGCAACCCGATGAAGTACTTTCATGTATAGTTGAAAGAAAGATGTTTGTAACCGGAACCGCATCATCACCCATTACGCGAGATGGATTGTTTTATTGATGATGATAAGGGGGCGTTGGGGATGAGTGCGGTAGACCATTCTGGGCATGGGTTGGCATCATTCCATGGCCAAATGCATGAGTACTTGCAGTAGGGTTATAAGGGTAATTATGCATCTGCATAGGCATGGATTGAGCCATCATAGGGTTCCAACCGGCTGAAGAATGTGAAGGCATTGCATGAGCCGCCGTTGAAGTATATTGCGCTCCGCTGTAAATGTGAGGGCCTGTGCCTCCTACTGGGTATGGCTGATGTCCCAAGATTGAGGGCTGAGCATTTAAGACGGGAAAATTGGGGATGGTGTAGTCTCTGCTCCTGTCGTTGTTGACCTGAAAATGAAACATAAGCTCATACATAACAAACATCACGGGTGAAAATTTCAAGAAACCAAAACGAAACTGAGGGGCTTATGTCATTAAACAGGAATCCTCGGAGTCTTCTCTTACCTTTATGCTGAGATCAACGTGTCGGGAATAGGAGAGATGAAGCTTGCAGAATCCTCCATCATATATGCAGTGTCCTTCCAAGGCTTCCTTTGCAACAACGGCTGTCTGAACATCTGCAAGCCCACTTGTTAGTACCCCATTGTCGCCCAATTTATTTAAAATATAAATCTTTTAACTACAAGATTATCAGCTATTTACATAGGACACAAATTAGGACAAAACTTCAACGGATATGAGCCTATGGAAGATATGCTTTATACAATTTCTCCTCAATATCATCTTAAGTCGTAAACATGGGGGATATGCCTCTAACAGACGTCTGATGTTCTGCCTTGTTGTGAAAAGATATTTTGTTAAAGTTTAAATTGATTATGCACATATCATACTGAGGAGAAAAGCTGGCAAGATGTAATCCTAGGTTAGGGATCCTTCTGCCTCTCGTCTATGTGATTCTCATTTTGGAATTGATGGTTTTGTTTCCCTTCTTTCTCAAAAATCATTTGAATTAAGGGAGATAAAACGAAATACTGATATAAGCTATGAAAACTTAACTTACCAGGATACTGTATCAAAGCCTGAAGACCTCCATTTTTATCAAACATGGCTATCTTAAGGACAGGCCCGAAAGCAGAGAAGACCTTTGCATTGAATGCATTTTACAGAAGCAAAAAGTCAACAACTGAATGCAGCCAACAAATAGTTTTTAAAAGCTACTCAAGTTTAAAGCTGTTCACCTGTTGCATAACATCCAAGGTGACTGCATACTGCATGTTTTCGATTGAGGCGAGAAGAACATTGCTCTCTGGCTCCAGTTTTTTTCCATCAACCCCTAGACTCTGCAAGACGTAACTGGATGCTATCAGATTATGAGAGTGGGAGAGATTACAAGTAAAGGAGAGAGTCCACCAGCACACAAAATGCTAAACTGCACTTGCAAGCAACACAATGTAAAATTTTTTTAGAGGAAAGTTCGAGATACTTGCAACTAAAATGTATTGACTTGCATTTCATCATCTGGATTTGAATGTTAGTAATAATCCACCAAGGAAAAAACGCAAAAGCCATGATCGAATTAATGCAACACAAAATATACTGTTGATAAGTTGATAAGATTAAAAGTCTTTTAAATTGTTATCTATCTATCCTTTTATTTAAATTATAGATTAGATTGCTTCCTAGAGTCTAGGTAGAAGAGTCCTCTATATATATTAGAGAGATTAACATTGTAATCTTAAGGTTGTGGGTTTTAATAAAATTAAAAGAGAGAAGAATTAATCTCTCAATTTTCCCATCCTTGTTTATCGCCTTTATGGTATCAAAGCAATAAAGGCATTTTTTTAATCCTTTCTTCCTCAAATTCAACATTCCGAGCGTCGGATTTCAGGCTTCGTGCGAAGCAATCGTCGATCTTTTTTCCCGTTTTTTGGGATTTCTTCACAATCGCTTCCGCCTTCCTTCACGATGATAAAAACATCCTTCAACACTACTGTTGATGATGGGTCTTCAAATAACTCCACCCTTGTTCCACCAGCGCACCACCCGCCTCCACAATCTGGTTTTTTTGACTCCACCTCGTTGCAAATCACCAATACCAAATTGAATGGCCGTAATTACATACAGTGGTCTCGATCGGTGCAATTGGTTATTCGTGGCAAGGGTAAATATGGGTTCCTTGATGGTTCTATTGCCCCTCCATCGGCTGTTGATCCATCTTTCCCTCTTTGGGATGTCCAAAACTCCATGGTCATGTCTTGGTTAATAAATTCCATGGATGACTCCATTGGTAATACCTATCTGTTTCTTTCAACAGCAAAAGCGATTTGGGATGCAGTCTCCCTGGCCTATTCCGATTTTGCAGATTCGTCCCAAGTTTTTGAACTACGAAATCAAGCGCGTAATCTGAAACAAGGTGATGCCACTGTTACGCATTATTTCACTTCCATCAAACGACTTTGGCAGGAATTAGACTTGTTTATGCTGTGTGTTTGGAAAGATCCTGACGATAGCATAGTGTATCAATCGATGCTTGCTAAGGACAGAGTATACGACTTCTTGGCTGGCTTGAACAATAATTTAGATGATGTTCGTGGCCGTATTCTCGGGTTACCTACCCTACCTGCCCTTGATGAAGTGTTTGCTATCATTCGACGGGAGGAGAGTCGGAAACGGGTTATGCTGTCCACACCATTATCACATGAGGATTCATCGGCCCTAGTCCTTCCCACGCATGGTGATGATAATGTTCCACGCAGCAAAGATGGTAAGCCGTGGTGTGAACGCTGCAAACGACACTACCACACTGTCGACACATGCTGGAAAATTCATGGAAAACCTACCGACTGGGTTCCAAACAAATTTAAATACAAGGACCGGAAAGGGACTCAAACTGCTGTTGCTTCCGAGTCTCACTGTGTAAAATCAGATTCTGGTTTTTCTCAAGTTCAACTTGACCAACTTATGAAGCTTATATCGGCCAATGGGAGTTCCACCTCTAATATTGCTGCCACAGGTACTTTAAGCGTGAACCCCAGTGCCCTTCTTACTCATGGTGAGTCTTGGATAATTGATTCCGGTGCCTCTAATCATATGTCATCACGCAAGGATATCTTTACATCATATTCGCCGCTCTCTGACTTTCAACGAGTCAAAATTGCTGATGGCACATTTGCCAATATGATGGGCAGTGGTACAGTGTCCCTCGACGCACACTTGACTCTTAAGGATGTGTTATATGTCCCTACCTTGTCTTGCAATTTAATTTCTGTCAGCAAATTGACAACATAATTAGGCTGCTTTGTTTACTTCACACCTTCTTCTTGTGTTTTTCAGGACCGGATTTCGAAGAAGAGGATTGGCAGTGCTAAGGCTCTCTCTGGTCTTTATTACCTCCAAGAGTCACCTTCTGTGAGTCACCTCGTCCATACTACAGCAACCCCTTCATCTCATTCACGCACACAATGGATCATGCTTCTACATTATAGGCTAGGCCATCCAAATTTTGTGTATTTAAAGCATTGGTTTCCATCTTTGTTCCGAACTAATGATTCATTTAAATGCAAGATTTGTCAATTAGCAAAACATACTCGTGTATCTTTCCCCCCTATGTTATATCAACCTTCACGACCGTTTAATTTAATTCATAGTGATATATGGGGTCCCTCACGTGTCTGTACTAATTTTAATCATCGTTGGTTCATTACTTTTACTGATGACCATACTCGTGTTTGCTGGACTTATATTTTAAAAGACAAATCTGAGGCCATCCTCGTCTTTCGCAATTTTTACTCCATGATCAAGACACAATTTAATGCTTCCATTAAAATCTTACGTACAGACAACGGAACTGAATTTTTTAACTCACATCTTCATGATTTTATCAAAACAAATGGCATCATTCATCAAAGTTCGTGTGTCCATACACCCCAACAAAACGGTATTTCGGAAAGAAAAAATCGACATTTACTAGATGTTGTTCGTTCACTTTTGTTCACTTCCAATGTTCCGCAACATTTTTGGGGTGATGCCCTATTAACTGCATGCTATGTGATTAATCGAATGCCATCTCGAGTTCTTCACTTTGAGTCTCCGCTAGCCTGTTTGAATAAATATTTCCCAGATTACCGATTGTTTTCCAACCTCGAACTTAGGGTGTTTGGTTGCTCTGCTTTTGTCCATAATCATGACCCTCGTCGTAGTAAGTTTGATCATAGATCTCACAAATGCCTTTTTGTGGGTTACTCTTCCACCCAAAAAGGTTATCGTTGCTATTCTATGGATATGAAAAAATATTTCATATCTCGGGACGTCACTTTCTTCGAATCCGACCCTTTCTTCCCCAACCAAAACTCGCCCTCTCGTGGAAAGGGGGAGACATCAAAATTCAACAGTTCCTCTATTGTCCTTCCTCGTCCATGGGATTCCCTTACACCTACATCACTTCCGCCTGTTCCATCTCTGTCACCTCCTATTCAACACTCAACGGCAGGGGGAGATCTAATACAGCCGTTACCGTTACACTACTCACGAAAGAAACCTTCAACAGAGGAAATAAAGACAAGAGAAGCCGAGAAGCTTGACAGTCAGCCCTCCAACTCGGAATCTCGTCCAAACAAGGTAACAATTGACTCTGATATTGATTTGTCTCACATGCCTGATCTTGATATACCTATAGCAGTAAGAAAGGGGACACGATCTTGTACAGAGCATTCATTGGCAAAGTTTGTATCGTATGGCCATCTATCAACCTCTGTTAAAACCTTGATCTCTAATCTCTCAAGTACCAAAGTTCCTACCACTATACAGGAGGCCTGGAATGATCCGGACTGGAAAAAGGCCATCTTAGAGGAAATGAGAGCATTAGAAAGTAATGGTACATGGGAAGTTGTTCAAAAACCAAGTGAAAAAGTACCAGTAGGGTGCAAGTGGGTCTTCACTGTGAAATACAAGGCAGATGGCTCTATTGAACGATACAAGGCAAGGCTAGTTGCAAAGGGCTATACACAGACCTATGGCATTGACTACCAGGAAACCTTTGCCCCAGTTGCCAAAATTAATACAGTGAGGGTCTTACTATCAGTTGCCACAAATTTGGATTGGCCACTCTATCAGTTAGATGTAAAGAATGCATTCCTGAATGGAGATCTTGAAGAGGAAGTATACATGACATTACCCCCAGGGTTTGATGAGAAAAGCAAACAAGGTACAGTATGCAGGTTAAAGAAATCACTATATGGACTAAAACAGTCTCCACGAGCCTGGTTTGACAGGTTTACAAAAGCAGTCTTGAAACTTGGTTATAACCAGGCCAATACGGATCATACACTATTTTATAGACATAAAAATGAAAAAAAGACTCTACTGATTGTCTATGTAGATGATATTATACTCACAGGTGATGATCCAGAAGAAATGGAAAGATTGAAAGAAAAACTAGCATCAGAGTTTGATATGAAGGATCTGGGAAAATTGAGGTATTTTCTTGGTATGGAAGTAGCAAGGAACAAATCTGGAATTTCAGTTTCTCAACGTAAGTATGTGATAGACCTTCTGAAAGAGACAGGATGCTTGGATGTAAACCAGTTGACACTCCAATGGATCCTAATTTGAAATTAGGATAAACAATGAGCAGTAACCCTGTAGATAAAGGCAGATATCAGCGTCTAGTTGGGAAACTAATCTACCTCGCTCACACTAGACCAGATATAGCATTTCCAGTAAGTTGTGTAAGCCAGTTCATGCATGCTCCTCTGGAAGAACATATGTTAGCAGTCTATCGAATATTGAGATACTTAAAGGGGACACCAGGGAAAGGTCTATTTTTCAAAAAAAACGGAGTCTAGAGGTGTTGAAATTTTTACTGATGCTGACTGGGCAGGCTCAATAAGTGATAGAAGGTCTACATCTGGGTATTGTTCATTTGTGTGGGGAAACTTAGTGACTTGGAAAAGTAAGAAGCAGCCAGTTGTAGCAAGAAGCAGTGCTGAAGCTGAATTGAGATCAGTTGCTCATGGTGTGTGTGAAGGCCTATGGTTAAAAATGATACTTGAAGAACTAAAACTGAGTGCCACAATGCCACTAAAACTATTGTGTGACAGCAAAGCGGCTATTGATATCTCACACAACCCAGTACACCACGATAGAACAAAACATGTGGAAGTGGATAGACATTTCATTAAAGAAAAAATTGATGAAGGAACAATCAGAATTGACTATATTCCATCATCAGATCAGACAGCTGACATACTGACAAAAGCCTTGTTTAGACCCTTGTTTGAAAGATTTTTAGACAAGCTGGGAATGCAGAATCTATACACTCCAACTTGAGGGGGAGTGTTGATAAGTTGATAAGATTAAAAGTCTTTTAAATTGTTATCTATCTATCCTTTTATTTAAATTATAGATTAGATTGCTTCCTTGATTCTAGGTAGAAGAGTCCTCTATATATATTAGAGAGATTAACATTGTAATCTTAAGGTTGTGGGTTTTAATAAAATTAAAAGAGAGAAGAATTAATCTCTCAATTTTCCCATCCTTGTTTATCGCCTTTATATACCATCTCAATACTTCAACTTAAAATATTCACCTGACCGCTTGCATCTATAGCTGAAGGAGCCACGGGCAGTAGAGGATTAGTATAGTCCCTACATGGTTGATAAAAGGCACAAACATTACTTAAAATGGTCAGAAATCATAAGAAACCCATCATGGCAAAAGTTTCAGTCTTGACTTACAGAACATAAAAGAGCAATATTATGCATTACCAATCTATATCAAATAACTGGAAAAAACTGAAGACAATTATTACCTGCTACGGTGACTCTGGAATTTTACACTCAGATCGGTATGAGCAGAATATGTAATCCGAAGGGAACACGGTCCCAGCTCTGGTATCAAATACCTGGCACACATCCGAGAAGCACCAAATTACTAGAGAAGCGCATTAATATCCAGAAAAAAATTATCAACACAAATGGCGACTAGGACTAGAAGCATCAGAAATCTTCAATTTAATGAGTTTATGACACGAGAATCATGAATCGAGTGATTATATAGCAAAACATATGGTTTAAACAGAATACTTATCATTAACCATGTGATCAACCAGAAATAAAACGATAATGTGGAATATGTTAAAAAACTGCTTTTTATGTTCAATTGTGCACCAATATAGGCCAACCAATAAGCTCCATTCCCTAGCGCAACTACAAATTATATAGCAAATCCCTAGCTACACCATAATTTGTCAAGTATTGAACTTGGCCACCCCTGACTAACTGATGTAAACAGAGAACGTTCCCGGAAAAAGGTAACGGTGACTTGAAATAACTAAACAAAGGAGAGGTAAGGTCGGGTAAGGAACATGCATGTACCCCATTAGCAGATTCTTAATAAAGCTGCTGAAAGATGTCCAGCCTCAATATATGAGCACCACATCTACAGACATATGATCCATAACAGTTGGTTACATCCGAAGCCGAAATATAAAACCCATTTCACCTTGGAATGCTTCTTCCATCAAGGGAATCCTTTGCAGAAGAGGCAGTCTCTGAATCAGAAAATTGCACCAAAGCCTGATAAATGGAGGAATATGATGTGGTTGTAAGTCAAAGACGCCAGTATTATTGGTTGAGGAGAAGTTAGTCCACCAAAAATACACACCTGAAAACCAGCAGTTTTCTCAAACGTAGTTATCTTGTGCACAAATCCAAACGCTGAAAACACCTGCAAATCAGATTATGTATTAATAATGGTTGAAACTTTTTGCCAAACAGACAAATTTAAATCAGCTATCGTCATTATAACCAACAAACCAAGTATAAAACATTAGAAGCCAAAAGTAGCTCCTTTCAAAACCATGAGAGAGAAAGCAAGCCAGCATAAAACACAAAAATATCACTGCCAAACTATTGAAAAAATTCATTTAAAGAAGAAATTTTACAAATGGTGAAAAGAACCTGATGTAATAATAATTAAAAATACAGCAAGGATAGATAACATTCTGGTGTCAAGAAAGAATCTGATTGACCAATGCAACATTCTCAAAATTACACAACTAAAAAAGCCTGATATGATAAAAATTAAGAACACAGCAAGGAAAGGCATGATTATTTTGTCCAGAAAGCATCTTACTAATTCAAAAAAGTAACTTCTTTTAGAAAAATTTCAATCATATGTAAAGTGCACGCGATCTAGGAAAATAAATCCCAAAAATCAGAAGAAGTCATTCAAGGCTCTTAGAAGCTAGGGGGTGAAGAGATGAAGAGAAGAGAGAGCCAGTGTTAAGCAAAGGAGAAAGAGACAAACACACATTCCCTATTTCTCCCGATGCAATAAGCTGCCATTGAAGATTTATCCTTGACACGTGCCTGCTGATTCATTCACATTATTGTCAAATAAAATCTTAACAAAGTGCGACATACTACAATCTTCGCATACAAAATTATAGAGTGCATCCAAGTTTGTCGAGTTATCATGGTTCTGAGCTTGCAAGGGATATGCACGAGTTCTTACCAAGTGCATGACATCAATGCTAACAAGACGAGAATCATTCCCTTCAATTGTCACCAAGAGAACATTTCCAGCAACATCTGCTGTAGTTTTGTTGTTCACTATTTCTTGTCTGTTGGAATACTGTAAGTAAACAGTTTTCCCTCGTACCTGGGCAGGCTCTGATGAGGATGCATAATAAGATATCATAGAAATAGCTTGATTTGGTTCTGCCTAAAAAAATAAAAAAGGATATTATATAATGAATAACTACAAAAAGTCATTTAAAATTTCAATCAAACACTACAACATAAGCAGAAAGGAGAAAAAGACAATATACACTTACAAACTCAATAAATGCTTGGTTTCGATTGGCCCCCACATTACACTTGGTATTGACAACTTTACCAAATGGTTTACCGAATTCAATCAGTTCCTCTTCGGTGCATTCCCATGGTAAGTTTCGTAAATGGAGAACCTTGGATGGGGTTTGCGTGTAGCGGAACTGTGGCTGGTTGGAATTAGATGCCATTCGACACCACAATCAAAACTGCAAGAAGATAAACTGGGTTACATCTTCGTCACTAATTCACAGAAATATAAAACTCAAACTTCATCCGATAAATAATTCATCAAATCTACGTAAGATATTAGCTTGCCGGCAGTCACTTTCTTAATCAGAACTATGTATTTTTCAATTAATCACGCACACGTAACTGATAATAAGCAAAACTACATGTTTTTAGGTAATTGAACTAAATTAATTGTCACGTTTCACCAATTTATCAAATTAGGTTTTAAAACACACAAAACAAATAAATTCATATTCAAAATACTAAATAAAAACAAATACCAACGCATCAGCGAAGATAGTGAAATGGGATTGCAGAGGAAAAAATGAGAGACCGAGAAGATACCTGGACGAATATAGGTTATTAGGGAAGAGAGCTGGGATTCCGCAGAGCCAAAGATATATTTAACTTTTTAAGTTTTACTTTTTCTCCCGACGAGGAAAACCTGTATAATACTAATTTAGATATTTCAATTGGGCTATGTTGGCCCGGAATCCCTGGCCCAGTCTATCGACAAGGCCGGCCCAGATCGTAAACTTCACCAACATGAATACTACACTAGAACTCCTCTAAAGTGGTTTCTCTAAATTGATAACACTTTTAAACTGATAAAAAATACTGGTCCCAAGTCGGAACAGTGTTAAATTTAATAACTCCTCTATCATAATAACTAATATTGTTTCAGAATGGCTAAGGATAAGATAATGGAATTGATAGATAAATTTGGCCCAAACTTTTGCATGAAGTGATATTTTTTGAATAAATACATATATTTTAACCTACTTTACGAATTTTAAAATACTAGGCTTGCTTATTTGATAATTTTTACATCAGCTTTTATCTTCTGAATCATTTTCAAATGGTCATCGTGATCGACGTATTGTTGTAACAAAAATATATCATTTGACTGTAATATTCGAATAACACGAGATGCCGAGATTTTAGATATCTCATGACTATCATCATCATCCACTTCATTTGGATTCAGAATTGTATCGACAATATCTTGTTCCGTTGGAGTGTAGCATAACTCTTGACTGAAAAATAAAGTAAGTGATTAGCATCCATTGGATTTCTATAGTGCAAGTTCCGAATTAGTTCATTCAGTTCTTGCACAACGACATGCATTTCAGTATCTTTTGACAGTAATTTTTTGGTGTATATGTATTTAGTGGTCAAAAACCTAATTTTAAATTTTTAATCATTTCAAAGCTAAAAAACGTAGATCACTCTTATGCGATAACTTATTTAAAATGAATTTTTCTCCGATCTCAATAATATCACTTAAGAGAGGTTCTACTATATGTCGTGTTGGCCATTTATAGGAGCCTACCGGTCGGATCAAAATCACAGGGTTCAAAAACCATTTAAAATAAACATTTGTAGTTTTTTTGATATGATCTCTTTATTTTTCTAAAACACTTTTTATTACTATAGCATAATAGTGCACCAATTCTTTAATCTATTAAATTTTTTTATGTTTCCATTTATGCGTTTTATTTTTTGAAACACAATTAAAAAATAAATAACATTTATATCTTCTATAATTAATAACTCGTAATTAACCATTGATGATCTTATAATTTAGCCATGTAGACCCAATATTATATTAATAAAATACAGACTAACATGGGTGGGTTCTCCGTCCTTATCATTCGCTTCCCACATAAGCATGAATGCTCTAATTACAACAGGGTGGTGAGGTTAGGTTCCAATACATAAAGCACCCATCCAACAAGGGAAAAATGCAGAACGACGACTGCAAGACGTGCGCAGTGTTGGATAATCTTCTTCACTCTACTCAATCTCAACAAAACCATATTCAACATCAATTGAGCGACAATATCAACAGCTCCCAGACTGTTGCAACAAATGATCATATATATTTTTTATGCTCTTCGTAGTATATGGGATTCTTTGTTACTGAAATAGCCCTATAAATACTGCGATATGTAGATTGAATTATACATCAATACATTCTACCTGAATAATCTTTCACGTAAAATACAAAAGATACGAACCTTGAGTACATAACCGATACGTTGGCAATAAAACTTGCTGATATACAAAAATATAGTTATGATAATTTAACACATACGAAATAGATATCGAACATAACGGTGAAAGCAAAAATTCTTCACCAATCGGTGAATTAAAAAAAATAAATTAATCAACAAAATCTCTTCTCAAGTCATAACTAACAAATTAACAAAGTATGGATCAAAAACATAAATGAGAATAGAAATCATTTCATGCCACTCAGGCAATGCTACCATTACGATATCAAAATTGTCCCTATCCATGAACCCCAGTAAGTCTGATCTAACTGTCAGCGTCTGTTTTTCACAAAGAATAGAGGGAACTTCTGTGAAAGATTAAGAACTAGCATATTGGTTTTGTAAAATGTGCTTAACGACTTCGTAAAATGAAACCACAATCCCAACTGAAGGACCTGCACGGCCGACACGGGGACCAACTCCAGTAAACAATCCCTTCATCCCTGTGAAATTACAGGTACAATGTCAAAAACCATTTTGTAAGAAATGTCATATCCAACACCTAAAATGTGGCGAGGAAGAGTATTGAGCATCAATAATCATATTTAGACTGTTTGCAACAAGAATCAAGAAAGAACGTGTGATGAAAATATTGCATGTAATGAAAAGGGCCAGGTGATTTAATGGTTTTGATTCTGTAGAAAGAAACACATTAAAGTATGATTAGGTTTTGTATTTATAAATCTAAGGAGACCAGCAAAATATTGCGCAAGGAGCTTAGCAAGAACCAAATTCTGGGAAACCACCTGGTCCAATGGACTAAAATTGCTTGCTCATGCAATTGATCCTAGATGAAAAAAGCTATCGAAGAAAATAATGAAACTTAGTACATCATAAATTTGAGCAGCAGTCATTCTATACCTCCATATCTCCAATAGTGTCTGTCTCGTAGTCATCTTCAATGCCCTCATGGGATCCTTCTGTAAAATGCAACATGAAACAAGTAAAATATATTAGTTAGACTTAGAATACCAACGCTCGTGTTCTCATACAATAAATTTCATCAACATAGATTAATCAAGATTCGGACATAGTTTTAGATAGCAGGATGATTGACACCTTCACTAGGACGGAAGGACACTAAAATGGTAAATATCAATGGAAATGTTAATTCACATCAGGTGGAAAATCTTATGAATCTGTTATAATGTCTGCTAGGTGGAAAATCTTAAGAATCTGTTATAATGTCTGCTATCACCATGACTGCTTGAGCTTATGCAGGTCCTTGGATCAGTTTACAGACAAATTCTCTTACCGTTCATCCTCCCATATCATTCACTCCAAATTAGAATGATTCATCACTAGAAACGATTTTGCAGTTCGGGTTTATGGTGCAAATGAAGGATGCCAAGATCTCCAAAATCAGCAATTTAAAGCATTTATCAGGGCCATTGCAAAAATAAATAAATAAATAGAAACTGCGCATACAGCCTGTGTATGCACTAGTCAAGATCACATCTGAGTGGAAAGGGGTAGAATATTGTGCGGTCATATGAATACGGATGATGTGGAAATGAACTATGTTCTTTTCCTTGACCTAAGCACCTAAAAAAGAAGGAGAAACAACCTCAATTTGCCGGCGGGTCTTTGCAACGTCAAGCGGACATGTAGCAGCAGCAGCAAAACTCCCAGCAACAAAACCAGCAGAAAAATTTGCCCCGAGGATACTGGCTGCAGTAGCTTCATCTCCAACGAGACCTAGAAGCCTCCTCCTTACCTAGAACCGAAGTTTTTACACAGAGACATATAACACAAAAATATTTGCACAATTCCATACACACAAGGAATAAGGAGATGAGGTCTCACCAGCTCAAGGGTAGGCCAGCAGATGGCAGAGAAAGGAACATCACGAGCAAGCTGAGCCCCAAGGCCTGTCCACAAGACGCGGTAGCTTTGCACTGCATCAGAAAATGCTATGATACATGTAAAGTTGTAAACAATGGAGACGTAAAGAACTAAATAAAAATTTTAAGCTCATTTAGAACAGGTGGAATCACTAAAGTAGCTACAAAGCTCAAAAGTTGCCTAGATCCCTACCACCAATCATGGTAATGGAATAATTGCATTTGCAAGAGCAGCAGTAGAAATATCATTTATTGAGAGGAGCACAAAAAGACTGTCAGAAAATGACAAGAACCATCATTCGCCTGGAACACGAATATAGCCTAGAAATTAACCACAGAAGCTAAATCATTCTTTTAAGGATTAGAAGGGCCAGCACCCAAAAATTAAGAAGCACCAGTCTCTGTTGGATGTGTGGCGCTATGACGATGTAACCTTTAAGAAAGAGACTTACAGCTGTTTTTGAAGTTGGTTGCACTCTTGACCCGTGGAATATCGTCAATTAATGTCTTCAAGACTCCAGGAGGTCTTTTATCACAATTGACATGCTTAAACGCCTGCACAGTTAGAGGTATCATTTACACACGTATAAGTGAAGAACAAGAGAAGAAGAAAATCTGTCTGCGGTAAATATGTCAAATACCTGCATTCGTGTTTTGGCGAGCTCAATAGGGTAGCAACTCGTGCAAGCTAGTGAACGTGCCATTGAACCAGCCACCAAAGGTGTGTATGGCATTAAGATAGGCGCATTCTCAGTAGTAAATTCTTCTAACAGGTTACGGAAAATGTCGTAACAAGGCAAATATATGCCAACCTGTTTGTCAAACATAAAATGCCTTACTGTGATTGGAAACAGAGGGATTCAATAAAAAACAAAGGCACTCAGTCTAAGTGACTGATGGTTCTTTCTAATAGAACTTTTTGCAAAAGTTATTAACTAACCGTGGGGACAGCAAGTGCCAAGCCAGCATTTGTGCCTCTCCAAAGTCTCGAAAATCCTTCCTGTTAAACACATACAAATAAAAATATATAAGCTGATATTATCTGCAAAATATGTGTTACAGAAACATACTAAGATTGGATATTGCATCCAGAGTATACAAATTAAATATACAAATGACATGGAACTGATTTACATCACCATATATTTAATTGGGGATATAGGGATATAGCAACGAAATGAGCAGATATCACATTAGCTTCATATTGGCGTAGTTGAATAATCACTAACCTGTCTTATAATTTTGTAAAATACATCGAGTGGTCCCTTTGTAATGGAAACAATCAGGTGGGCAAATTGCCACCGTACCATGAACCCCAGCATGTGTGCACGAGGGAGAACACCTTAGATCAGCAAACATCTAGCAAACACGTCGCATACAAAATCAAACTTCATTTCCAGAGATCAGAAAGGGACATATTCAACCAGCATACAAAATCAACCATAGTGAACATATCTAGCAAACACATTGACATAGGACTAACTTATATATTCTTAATATATCAAAAATGTCCATAAATTTTAATTGTTATAAATAAACTTACTTAGATAACAAAGTTAAATAATAAAGTAAACTCAAGTAACAACAAAATTAAATTAAATATTAAATATCATAATGCAAAATATCGTCATAAATATTAAAATTGAAACATTCACATTAAACTACCCAAAGTTTCAAAATAAAAAACTAATCTATTTATCGCTCGTATTTTCAACTTTAAGATCAGTGTCATCTTCATCATCTGGATTATCACTAGCGCTCAACATCATTTTCTTCCTCTAGCTTGACTAACAAAAGACAATGCAGGTAACAAACCATACTATTCTCTAGCTTGGGCTATTTTTACTAAGCCAAAATATAAATATAATGGCCCATTATAAGCCCATTATACAAATAAACTCTAACATTCTCTAGCTTGGGCTATTCTTAATAAGACAAACTAAACCTTAATCAATGGCAGATATTAACTGGCAGATACTAACAGCCGTCTATACTCTCAGCCCTTAGCAAATGTGCGTGCCTTGGTTATGAGTAAAAGCGCAGGAAGCGCGCGACTTTCCGAAACTAGGAGTGCAAGGCGCTGCGAGGCGCGAGGCCTGAGCCTTGGCTAAGGCGCCCTAAAGCGCGCGTCTTGCTGGGTTTTAATAACTATGATGGAAGCTAA
>CAJQUN010001829.1:0-43318 GCA_907163345.1 Haberlea rhodopensis
TATACATGTATATTTTCGTCCAATCAACGGCAAATCCAATAGTCCTGATTGTACTGATGAATCTGTCAAACTCATTCATTCCAGTGGAGTTGTGATTCTGAGATCTTCCCCTTCTTTCTGAAATATTTCTGACCTCATTGAAATCTCCACACAGGCACAACCTATCATCTTCTTTCCCTTCTGTTTTAGAAAGCAAAATCTGCCACATATCTCGTTTTGTTCCAACATCCCCGAAGAATAAATGTTTATGATATGACATCTAATTCTTTCTTCTCCCCAAAAACCCTCCACGCCTAGCAATCCGTCTTCTCCCCAACATGATTCCATTGTAAAATTTGCATCATTCCAAATGCATAGAAGCCCGCCCGCCGAACCTTCAGCCCCCTTGAACGCCCAATTAAAGTTCTTATCGCCCCAAATCGCGACACACATCTCCTTGGTAATGAATTCTTTTTTTGTTTCTTGTAAACACAAGAAATCCACCTTTTCCTTCTTAATCATCTCCCGTATTTCTCTTTTTTTTCACCCGTCCTCCCAATCCTCGTGTATTGAAGCTGACAATAATCATTAATTAATCTCTACGTCACCTGAACTGCATGATTTTTGAGTGCTGTCAGATTTCTTTTTTCCAATTTCCACCAACTGTTGAATGATTTCTTCGTCATTCCCCTGTCCTATAATCCCCAATTTCTGTCCTATCTCCCAAAGTTTAGTCGCCTTGTCCACCAATTCCGCGTCCATCGTACCAATATGATCAGTTGCCATGGTAATTGTGTCTCCCGTGGTACCCTTATCCAACCTCTTTTTCCTTTGGTACGTGTTCTTAAAACTCTCCACCCGTATCGATCCCCATTCCCCATTCCGCTGTAAAATTCGCACACTCTTCTCCGCATTACTACCAGATCTCTTTTCAGCTTCTTTATTCGCATCAGATGGTTGATGAGTCTGTGATTCTTTGTTCAAATCATATGGCGATAACGTCTTGCCGAGGCCAATGAGTTGCTCCTTCCCACAAGCCACCCCCGATACCTCCCTTTCCGGAGACTCGAATGTTGCATCTGTTTCTCTCCTCTGTTGAAATTTTTTGTTTGAGGTTTCATCATCCCATGACTGTGGAATAATCTCGTCCGAATAATTCGAGTCTGAGCACGGAGATTCAGGAACCACTTCCTCTTTTTTGGACCGGTTGATCACCCTCTCCACCAAGGGCCAATCAGTCCCCTCTTCTAACATTCTGATTGAGTATATCCGTCCATCAATGTCCACCTTAGTGACTTCATTGATAAATTCTTTGGAGGAGGTACTGATTAATAATCTAGCAGTATCAAGTTTAGATCTGCTCATATTATCCTCGCTTACTTTTTTCAAAGACCCAATCTGAATATTAGACGGTTAAAAAACCTATCATTCCACGCATGTAGTGGGATGCCGATGCAGTTTATCCATACTTCTCGGTCTTGAATTTGCAACTCCTTTTGCCAGTGTCGTATGTCTTTGAACCATATTCCCAACCATTCCTGTTCTTCTTTAATCAACTCTGTCAACTTCTCCTTGTTTTCAGCATATATCAGAACCTGTGAACATCCTATTGGTATAACTGTCACTGACCCAAAGCCATTCAAAGTGAGGTCATGTTGTAGCTCATTCACCATGTCAGAATCAATTAGCGTGCCAATGAGACATCCTTCCAACCATTGTGTTTCCCTCCTTTGTCGATTCAAAACATAATCCCTGCCATTTGGGCTTCTCCCTCACCACGGATTCAGTTTGTTTAGTCTTAAACTTTGCTGTCAGCGCCTGGACATATGATTTTTCAGAATTGCTTCGCCTAGTCGGTACATGATAGACTGCAGGATGACTGGGTTGTGAAGATTGGCGTTGAAATCGACTACGATTTGCCTGAATTTGGAATTTGCCCAACTGAATTCTGTTAAGAGCTTCCTCAATCTTCAGCACGTCTGTAATGCCTCTAAAGCACAAATCCAAACTTTTTTCCCTTGGCTGGTCCGTTTTTGTGGGATAAATATACCACACACTTGTCCAATCTTCCGAAAAGTTTGCCACATCTCAGTTTGAAACCAGTCCTCGGGGAAATTTGTGAAAAAGAATGACGTGGACATCTCGAAAATGCGTCGCATGTGTGCTGGCACCCCTTGAGGTAATCGGCTTTGCGAAATCTGGACAGTATCCCCCGGTCGGCGCTGCGGGTGAAGTACGGTAGGCGCCTTACCATGCGGAAGTTTTACCGTGCCGCTCCTTGTGATTGGGTGTGAGCGCGCGCCTTCAAACGGGATGGGTAATAGTTAGGGTTTAGGTAGGGTCGATGCTCCGATGAGATTCGCTGTGCCTGCCGTGCCGGAAATAGTCGCCATCGGCTGGGGGGTTTTGGGCGGGATAAAATTTGAAATTCTCCTCTCTCTTTCTCTCTCTAACCATTTTTCCGGCTGCTGAATTAGGGTTAGGGGAGAAGCTACGGCGGGGTAAGGGTTAGGGGAGAGACGGCGGCTGTTATGTGGGAGTAGGGTTAGGGGAGAGGCGGCGGCTGAGGGATTAGGGTTAAGGGTGAGGCGGCGGGAAAGCTGACAGCGGGGGCGGCTGGATTAGGGTTAGGGGAGAGGCGACGGCGGGGTAAGGGTTAGGGGAGAGACGTCGGCTGTTATGTGGGATTAGGGTTAGGGGAGAGGCGGCGGCTGAGGGATTAGGGTTAGGGGAGAGGCGGCGGGAGAGGTTTTTTTTTTCTTGTTCATCTGTTGGTACCCAGAAGAAGTAAGTGTAGAGACGCTACCCTCCCTCCATCCGGGGACAAAATCCTCACCAACTTAATCCCAATTGAACGACCACGCCTTCCTTCATAACCCTAGCCGGGAACACTCCAAAACTCCTCAGTAAACCCCCAATTCACCCGAACGACGTCGTTCTATTCCTCAACTTCTATACCACGGAGCGCCGTACCTACATACAAACATGTGTATATAAAGACAGTTTCTTTACGAGAGAAGATGGTCTTTTTAGAAGCAGTTGTGAATACGGGTGACCGCGACAGAATTTCAAGACAGGGAGAGGGTATCATCTTGAGGGGGAGTATTGATAAGGATTCTAAGAGTTTTGTAGATCTTAGATTATAGATTGTTTTATCTTATATTTAAATTGTAGATTAAGTCTATCTATTATTATATTCTAAGATAGGAGAACTCTTTTTACCTCTATATAATGAGGTCTTTTCTTTGTATTCAGTTGAGTTGATAAATTAATAAAAAGAAGAAGAAGAAAGCATAGACTCTCATTTATTCCTTCTATTTTACCTTCAAATATACTTATGGAATTATTATCCAAGGCGTATTTATGCATGTTGGTGAAGTAGTAGGCAACAAAGACCGTCCAATAGCAACTTAATAAAATATATAGGATTTTGTGTCAAGCTGTCTTGAACTTTTGCCCTGTTATCTGACATAACAATGTTGAAACGTTTTGTCCCAAAGGCTTGAGCTCATGCAAGGCAACACAATCAATAGTTTTATACTTTAATATTTGTTCCTTCTACTCTTACGTATACTGTTTAACTGTAATTTTATCCAAAAATGTGTAGTCAGAGGATGAACGTGACATGTGCATGAGGACAGTGTACTGCACAAATATTGATAAGAAGGTATGCACACCTCAATATGATTTTTTCTATGCTGTAGTTGATGATATATGATGAATGAATTGATTACCATTCAATCACGTAGGTCTCAGGTGGGTACAGTATACGTTCATCTTGAACCAATGATAATGTGAATTTTCTTAAGCTTTTCTCTCTATCTTCTGGATTTTTTCTTCGTTTTATCTGTGAATAATCAAAACTCCCCGCGTGGTTAATTGAAAGTTGAGATATTTTAACAATGTCCATGTCAATGTTCTCGTTGTATGGCTCATATGGGCAGATTTCTCAAGTTGATGTCAAGAATTTCTTTGAAGCAAAATGTGGTGAGGTATGACTGAAAGTTTAAGCTTGGGATGGTTCTGCAAATTTTAGGATTGGAAGTGTCCAATGACTAAATGAATATTGCATTTGTAGGTTTCTCGAATGAGGCTCTTGGGGGATCACACACACTCGACTCGAATTGCTTTTGTCGAATTCTTCATGGTAGGTTACTTTTAAGTTTTAATGTTATGTTTTTTCTTGTCCCTTTACCCTTACTAATCTAAAACTTAGATTTCAAGAACTCATCAGTTAGCAATTATGAGAATTGAAATACTAAAAAGTGCAGAAACAATATAGAGGGCCGTGAGTAAGGTTGATTGTCAAAAGAATTTTCCAGGTTATAGTCTGTTTTGGACACACGGTGGAGCCGCAGAACTTTGGTTATATACCGTTTGAATAAGAACGCAACACAGATTAATTTGAATTGTTTAGAGAATATCCTCTTATTGCTCAAAAAATTACTATGAACCTATTTGTTTGTTAAAAACATGTACGTTTGAATAAATGCAGTAATATATATCAGTAAGGAGACAAAAGTTTAAAAGGTTTAAAGGTGACTGTAATCTTTCTAATTTTGTTTTCTTCCACGGGGAAGGAATCTAGTATGATCTTTGATCAACACTGATGTCCAAATCCTAAACAACACCTTTGGGTTTATTAGTCTCTACCATAGGGAACTACATAAAACAATTAACCACTGTTTTTTGGGTATTATTACTTCTATACCGCAACTTGGTATTACAAAGACTTGAGTCTACCGATGCCGCTGCATCACTCATAACACTTGAGCACAAAACAACAGTGATTCTAAAACTCCTTAATCAATTAACGGTAAGATTTAAAGAACTCCAAGTCTTGACATTCAACACAGCTCAAAAGATTGTGGTTTAGGAGCTGATAGCCTAAATGCTTTGAATACTTGGATACCTAAAATTCGTGAACTTCAACTCTGAAAAACTTTGATTATTTATAGATATGAATTAGTCTCATTTATCAATGTTAAAAAATCTACTTGGCATTTGTTGATTCATACGACATTCTCTACTACAGATTGAATGTCTATGTTGGTAGTGGGAACAAGATTATATTGCAGAGCTTGTTAATGTCCTTCTGCACTAAATTATAATATCAATATATCCCAAAAATTAAAACGTTATTCTTCGAATATTTTGGAGAAAATGCACATCCAGTCCGTTCTGCCGGCCCCCTTTTATTTGACTATTCCTAGATATACCTTGTCACCGTATCTTGGAGTAGTCCTACTGTATGTGCATTTCTTGGTTGAAGGAATGTATGGTCTTAGCCGTTGCTTCATCAAGCTCTTTAATGCTTATAACAAACAACCTTAACTCTGTTGGAAAATGCCGAATCCTTTCAAGCATCTTTAACGAAGCACTTTAGTACTCATAGACTAAGTTGAATATCATCAAATGATCATCTATGCTGAACTTCATCAGACTTGTCTAAGCCAGCCATTAGTCGTATAGGAAAAAGAGGGGAAAAATAGAGAGAAGAAAATTAATAATTCTCATAGATTCAAGGATAACGGCACAAATGAGTAGGAAGGTTGGATAGCAATTATAGGATTAATGGTAGGCCATAAAATCAAAATAAATCAGAATTTTGCTTACTTCCCTGATAGTTTCCTAATAACAGGGATAAAATAAGTTGTTGTAGATAGGAAATAATCGAAGGAGAATTGAAACAAATCAAATGAGCAGGGGAGAAGAAAATGGTGAAAGGAAATGGATTTGAGAATAGTTATACTATCCTAAAAAATAAGTTGGTATTGTTTTACTTCTTTTATAAGATCATATAACTTGATCCCAAGAAGCTCTTATATTCCTATGGCAACCTTGTTGAATGTCTTTGATGGAAGGCTTTAAAGGAAATGTGGGTGCCAGGTGGTGCTCAATTTCTGCAAATTTAATGAAACTGTGGTTTTATTTATGTTCTCACATTCTTTAACTTACAGTTGGCCAGAAGTACTCAGTCTTTGTGATTACAGTTCTCATTTATTATACAACCAATCTTTGATATTCCGATTCGACATACAAATATGGAGTTTTCTTGCTTATTAATAACCAACTTTATTGTATTCGTCGAGTTTTCCAATCACTTGGAGTTTACAAAATTTAAGAAAAATCAATACTTGCCACGATTTGCAGGCTGATAGCGCAATTTTGGCCCTCAACTGTTGCGGTGAGATTCTTGGATCCAAACGCATCCGGTAAGTACATCGTGTTATCACTATTTCCATTTCTGGTTAACAAATTTTCATGAAATTTAATTATCTTTCAGGGTAAGTCCTTCAAAGACTCCGGTGAGGCCACAGTTTACCCACCCTGAAGTGCAGCATTCCAGCTGAGATGAAATCTTTAGTTGAATTTTCCCTTTCTTGAAACTGAATATTGCTCTCAAGTACTTGACTTAAGTTTATGCTAGGATGATCCCCATTCGTCCATGCTTTTACTCGATTTGATATCAAATGCTAGCTAACTTCAGTGCGGTAAAGGTGGTTGAAATTTGGTCTTAGTTTATTAACCTTTTTCGTTCATATTATAATTCGATACCACCTTGTAGTTTTCACTGTTTTCAGTCAATCTTGATCCATCTGGATGTCCTACGCTCTTTTGGCGAGTATAGTGCTCCTTTTCATTGTAGTATAGGCTTAGAGAACGACGATGTATTATCACTAGGCCTCTCGAATTGTATTTGTGAACTGGAAAAGTTTGCCCAAGGTTAGTTTATGTTAAAAATCAAATTATTTGGGTTTTGGTCTGAGCTCGAGCAAATCAAATAAATACATGTTTAATGTTATCATATAAAAATTTGTCAATCAACAAAATCATAACTTGATAATCCTATTGGTACTAAAAAGTTTCCAAGAAAGAAAAATAAAGAAAGTTTTGCGTGAGTTTCAGCGATAATTGACAGATGACAAACTAATTTATTAATTAAAAAAAAAAATTATTTGCTTCAGCGTGTTTTTGTTTCTTCCGAAAAGAGCTTGTATATTATAGACTCTCTTTTAATCTGATTAGACATTCAAAATCATCAAAAAATATTATGATTTTTGAGAAGGGCCATGTAATATACATATGTCGCACTAGGGATTGCATATTTTGCACCTATTGTGGCATAAAATTAACCTTCGATAGATTCATTGATCACTGCAAAGATTTAGAGATTATAATATTATGAATAAAGTTCGGAAATATTGTGAATAAAGTCTGGATAATTAAACAACCCAGAAGATGACTCTAATGCATGCTTAGCTAAATAATGTGCTACTTCGTTGCCTTCTCGTCGGATCATCTGCACATTAGCCATTGTAAATTTCAACTTGTACCTTTTTTATGTCTTCTATGATCAAGCAAGATGATGAAATTTTTTCTAAAGAAGAATCCAAAGCCTGGATCAATGTCAAACCGTCACTCCCTAAAATAATTTTAGTCCATCCATGTTATCTTGCTAGTTCAATTCCCTCCCTCAAGGCCATATCCTCCGCAATTCAGGTGTTGTCGGTAATTGGCAGTGCTTGTTAATCCAAGCAAGACAAGTCCCCCGGTCGTCCCTGGCGATAACACCGAAGCCCGCTGAGTTGCCGAGATGGAATAAAGATGCATCACAATTAATTTTAATTACACCAGAATATGGTAGATGCCAACCTTTTGGCATTGTAGCTGTTGGATTTATAGAGATAAGATGGCTGTCCTAAATTGCTGTAGATAATCATTCGGGAATTCCATACAACCACGCGCATCAAGAGAATTCTCTTCTAAATTTTTTGTCCCTCGAATTCCAAGTGTCCAACATGTAATCAAAACTAGATCCAGTTCGTCTGTTGTTCGCGTGGTTCTCAAATGGCAAATCCAATCCTTGAAATCAATGCATTCCACAATTAGATGCTTGTGTGAAATATTGGAGCAAATATTGACCTCCTCGGGTAAAATCCCCGCAAGCGCCGAACAAGTCATATACCAAACAAGATACACCGAACAGATAACACCGAGCAGGGTTTTACCGAACATCTGCTAACCCTCCTCGGTTTTCTGGTCAAAGATTAGCGAAAAACTCGGGAGTAACTAACAAATTAACCGGCGTGAATGAACGTGTAGTAATGGGGCGCGGATATCTCGGACGCGTGAGGCTCCAGTTAAGCCACGATCATGTGACATCGTGTTCCGGATCTCCCGCGAGTCAATCACTAGGAACAGTCCTATAAATACCCGCGGATGTCATCACAAAGAGGGTTGGATTTTTTCTGGGCAAAAAGACTCCGAAGAGAGCAAACTTGAGTCTGTTCGGTCTTTTTTATAATTTCTCTAACAGTAGTCGTGTAAGTCATTGAGTGATTATTTTTGTGTCCAGATCATCTTGTAAATCATCAATATTTATAGTGAAGCTTTATACTGGACTAGGTCCCGTGGTTTTTCTCTCAATTTGAGGGTTTTCCACGTAAAAATCTTGGTGTATTCCTTTTATTTTTCGTAAACATTTAATTCTACCAAACACGTAAAATAACGGATCACATCATTGGCGCCGTCTGTGGGAACAAAAAGAGCAAAGACGTTGAAGCAGAGATTTTTTCATCAAGAGTCCAAGGCGAAATGGTTAGAAGCAAAGGGCGAGGGCCAATGTCGGGGAGGGATAAACCAATGACCCCCCCACGTTCATGCCCAGAACCAGAAGGGGCTGGGGAGGCTGGATCATCGCAGAATGTTTCACGAGTATTACCTACCCAAGGAATACCCATGGAACATTTAACTGAGGTGATTGCCAAAACTGTTGGAGAAGTTATGAAGCAATTCATGATCCCTCCCCCCCTGTCAGGAAGAAAGTAAAGAAGAGGAAGAAGATTCAACTTCTATAAAGAAGTCGGAGGAGGAGGCGGAAGAATCGAAAGATTTTCTTAATCGTTCAAATGATGAAATAGATAGGGCTTTACACCATCAAATGGAGGATCTAAAGGAGGAGCTACAAAGAATGCGCAATAAAATGGAAGGCCGTATTAACTCGGCAAGAATAAGCACTCCATTCACTCCTCAGGTCATTGATGATCCTCTGCCTATTAATTTCAGAACTTTGAGTGTGGGGAATTATGATGGTAGCACAGATCCAGAAGAATATTTATCTCGATTTGAGAATGCCTCACACCTTCATCAGCTGTCAGATGGGGTGAAATGTAGAGTGTTCTTGACTACTCTAGCCGGCGCTGCTCAGTCATGGTTCAATCAGTTACCATCAGGAATAGTGGATTCCTTTCCCAAATTCAGCTCGTTGTTCCTTCATCAATTCGCGAGCAGTAGAAGTTGCAAGAGAACAGCCTTGAGCTTGTTCGGTCTCAGGCAGATGGATAAGGAGTCCCTGCGGGATTTTCTGAAAAGATTCAATCAAGCATGCCTTGATGTTCCGCATGTGACATCTGAAATACTAGCCAGCGCTTTCACCCAAGGGTTGAGAGAGGGGGATCTGTTCAGATCGTTGGCCAAGAAGCCACCGTCAGACTATGATGAATTACTGGGGCGTGCCTCTAAATATATTAATTTGGAGGAAGCGCAGAGGATGAAACAGAAGAAGGAAATAAAAAATGGTGGTGAAGTCAATAGGAAGGAGAGGCCATTGGAACAGCCCAAGAGGAACTTTGATCAGTACCTACCGATGAGACCTTATCGGGAAGTAGCCATGAATCAAATTATGCCGAAGAGGGGTCGGGGGGGACCTTATGGAAGAGGAGTATTCCGAGGAGGAAGTGCCCGAGGAGGGAGTTTTCATGAAGGAAGAATGGATGTAAGGCGAGGAGCTGACAATGACTTGAGAAACAGTGATCATTTCCCCCGGAATAATGTTAATCCCGGGAGAGGAGTACTTCAGCCAGTTCCTTGGGCAGTACGGGGGGAAAGAGTGGAGGCAGGAAATCAAGTTACCAGGGAAAGAACCATGAGCAATGTTCCTAACCGAGGGACTATACATATAATTTTGGGAGGAACATCATGTGGAGATTCTAACCGAGCAAGAAAAAGTTATGCTCGAAAACTCGAAGTGTTATCCATTAATCCAAGTCATACTCAGGAGAGTCCTTCTATAACTTTCGGACCTGCTGATTTACAAGGGATTTATTTTCCCCACGAGGATGCACTGGTAATTTCAGCCACAGTAGCCAACTATAATGTGCAAAGAATCTTCGTCGATACAGGCAGCTCGGCAGATGTGCTCTTCCTTCGTACGTTGAAGCAGATGGAATTAGGAAGTATAGTTGTGCAAAAAGTAAATACTTCTTTGCATGGGTTTACTGGAGAAGCCATAAGTCCTATAGGACAAGTGTCTTTACCCGTCACATTAGGAGAGGAGTCCAAGACAAAGACGAAGATGATCACCTTCCTCATAGTGGATGCACCCTCCTCCTATAATATAATATTGGGTCGGCCGACGTTAACGGCCTTCGAAGCAGTTGCTTCTACTTACCACCTGAAGATAAAATTCCCGGTAGGAGAGGAAGTGGGACAAGTAAGGGGAAGTCAAAGTTCATCAAGAAAATGCTATGTGCAAGAGTTGAAGCAAGACAAAGGAAGAAATGGAGAAGATGGGGAGCGAGGAAGTAAAAAGAGGA
The DNA here is from genome assembly GCA_907163345.1 of Haberlea rhodopensis. Taxonomy (NCBI): domain Eukaryota; kingdom Viridiplantae; phylum Streptophyta; class Magnoliopsida; order Lamiales; family Gesneriaceae; genus Haberlea; species Haberlea rhodopensis. The sequence continues at coordinate 10,578 of CAJQUN010001829.1, forward strand.
AACATGGACAGCCCGAGGAGGAGGAGCGGATAATCCCCGAGGAGGAATTCATGAGTATCGAGTTAGGTCACCCGGCGAAAACTACTCGCATTGGATCTAAGTTGGATCCCGAATTGAGGAAAAGGGTGATTGAATGCTTAATAGCTAACGTGGATGTGTTCGCTTGGAATTCCTCTGAGTTAATTGGGGTAAAACCAGAGATTGCTGAGCATCATCTAAATGTTGATCCGGGTGCTCGGGCAATTAAACAGAAGAGAAGGCATTTCGGACCCGAGAAGGATGCCATTATAGCTAAACAAGTAGAGGAGTTGTTGAAAGCAGGTCATATACGGGAGATTAGTTTCCCTACATGGCTCTCAAATGTGGTTCTAGTACCTAAAACGGGAGACAAGTGGAGGATGTGTGTAGATTTTCGGGACGTGAACAAAGCGTGTCCCAAAGATTGTTACCCATTACCGAGGATTGATCAATTAGTGGATTCTACTGCGGGACATGAGTTGTTATGTCTTATGGATGCTTATCAGGGATATCATCAAATCCCCTTAGCCCGCGAGGATCAGTCCAAGGTTAGCTTTGTCACAGCGGGAGGAACTTTTTGTTATGTCGTTATGCCCTTCGGATTAAAAAATGCTGGGGCTACTTATCAGAGACTGATGGATAAGATGTTCAAAGATCAAATAGGACGGAACGTGGAGGTTTATGTTGATGACGTCCTGATCAAAAGCAAGAAGGCCCAAAATCTGATAGAGGATATGGAGGAAGTCTTTGCCACTTTAAGAAGATTTGGCATGAAGTTAAATCCAGCCAAATGTACCTTCGGAATTCACAGTGGAAAATTCTTGGGGTACATGGTTACAGAGAGAGGTGTGGAAGCTAACCCTGAAAAAATACGAGCAATCCAAGAAATGAACCCTCCTCGGACCTTGAACGAAGTACAAAGGTTAGCAGGAAGAATAACAGCACTTAGTCGATTCATATCTAGATCGGCTGATAGGAGTTTGCCTTTCTTTAAAGCACTAAGGCAAGGAATGCAGTTCGAGTGGGATGATCAGTGTCAGAAGGCTTTCGAAGACTTGAAAGAATATTTAGCTCAGTTACCCTTAATGAATAAACCCGAGCATAATGAGACCCTCCTCGTCTACTTGTCGGTAACCGAGGAAGTTGTCAGCTCGGTATTAATTCAAGAGAAATTGGGACGGCAGCAACCGGTATATTATGTCAGCCGAGCCTTGCAAGGCGCTGAACAAAGATATCCTGAGATTGAAAAGTTAGCTTTGGCTCTGGTAATTACTGCAAGAAGGCTTCGGCCGTATTTTTTATCTCACCCTATCATGGTGGTAACGAGCACTCCTTTAGGAAGGCTCTTGTCAAAAGCTGAAATTTCAGGAAGGATGGTGAAATGGGCCACAGAATTGAGCGAGTTCGATATTTCTTATCAGCCTCGGAATACCATTAAGGCTCAGGCCTTATCTGATTTTTTGGTGGAAGTAACTCATACTCGCGAAAAAAAAATTGGAGCCTCTTCGTAGATGGGTCATCTACTCAGAAGGGAAGCGGGGCAGGAATTATACTGATCAGTCCAGAAGGAGAGGAAGTTTCCATAGCTATTCAGTTCGGTTTTCATTACTCAAACAATGAAGCCGAATTCGAAGCTCTCCTATCTGGTTTACAAGTAGCATTAGACGCCGGAGCTCGGAAAGTAAAAGTGTTCATGGATTCAATGCTGGTTGTACAACAGGTAAATGTGGTGTACAAGGTGAAAGAAGAAAAGCTGAAAAAATATGTGGAAAAGGCTCAATTATTAACGACTCAGTTCCAGGAAGTAGAGTTAAAGCAAATACCACGAAAGGATAATGACCGAGCAGATTCACTTGCAAAGTTGGCCAGCTCCATCCATGAGTGGAAGAACAGGAAAGTGCTGGTACAAGATCTTTTGGTCTCACACATAGCAATCAACAGTTTAATGAATTTGGAGCCTTGTATCATATCTGATTGGCGGGAGCATATCATTAAATTCTTGAAAAATAGGGTGTTGCCGTTAGATCCAAAGGAAGCTGCTCGGGTGAAGAGAATGTAGAGGCGTTTTGTGTTAGCAGAAGGTAAATTGTTCAAAAGAGGATTTTCAGTTTCATTCTTGCAATGCACATCAACACAAGAATGAGAACATTTACTAAAGGAGATTCACGAAGGTTGTTGTGGGAATCATTCAGGAAGTAATATGTTATATCAGAAAGCCCTTCGGGCAGGATATTATTGGCCCAGTATGAGAGAAAATGCCGAAGAAATTGTTAAAAAATGTAACAATTGCCAGAAACATGCAAATTTATCTCACATACCCGCAGAGGTCTTAAATATCAGTATCACTTCCTGTCCCTTTGATCAATGGGGGATGGACATCGTCGGACCTTTTCCCCTTGCCACGGGGCAAAGAAAATTCCTCCTAGTAGCAGTTGAGTACTTTACGAAATGGGTGGAAGCCGAGCCTTTAGCAAAAATAACTGAGGAGGAAATCATCAAATTCTTATGGAGAAGCATAGTATGTCGGTTCGGAATACCGAGGAGAATTATTTCGGATAATGGAAGGCAATTTCAGGGAAAGAAAATACAGGAGTGGTGCGAGGAGATGAAAATCAAGCAAATATTCACGTCAGTAGCCTATCCACAATCAAATGGGCAAATCGAAGTTATTAACCGTATTCTATTACATGGGATTAAGACGAAGCTGGAAGGGGCCCGAGGGGAATGGGTAAATGAACTACCTGGAGTCTTGTGGGCTTATCGAGCAACTCCTCGGGTATCTACAGGGGAAACTCCGTATAGTCTAGTATACGGTTCGGAGGCCCTCATTCCAGCAGAAATTGGGATTGAGTCTCTCCGCGTACAATGTTATGATCCAGAGCAGAACGAGGTTAAGAGAATGCAAGAGTTAGATGAGATTGATCAGCTAAGAGAACAAGCTGTAGCAAGAACAGAGCTATATAAAATAAGGATTACCAACGCCTATAACCGAAGGGTTTGATCAAGAACATTTCAAGTTGGTGATTTAGTGTTACGAAGAACAAATCCTGCTGGTGAGGTGAAAAAGTTGGCACCCAAATGGGAAGGTCCTTACAAAATTAAGGAAATAATCGGAAGAGGAGCATACAGGTTGGAAGATCATGAAGGTCGGAAATTGGTAAGACCTTGGAACATAACTTGAAGAAATATTTTGTGTAATCTTTCTTTTTTTATTGTTTTATGAATTCAGCAGTAATAAAATGAAAGTATTTGATTCATCGAGTTTGTTCGAAATTCTAATGGTTTACTCGTGGGATCGGGATGTTTGGTCCACGTTTAAACATTACATTATCATCGGTTTACTCGTGGGATCGGGATGTTTGGTCCACGTTTAAACGTTAATTATCATCGGTTTACTCGTGGGATCGGGATGTTTGGTCCACGTTTAAACATTACATTATCATCGGTTTACTCGTGGGATCGGGATGTTTGGTCCACGTTTAAACGTTAAATTATCATCGGTTTACTCGTGGGATCGGGATGTTTGGTCCACGTTTAAGCGTTAAAGTATCATCGGTTTACTCGTGGGATCGGGATGTTTGGTCCACGTTTTAAACCTAAAATTGCCTAAGTGTTTGTGCTCGGGGTAGCGAGCTTGTTCGGAATTTTAGTTGTTTGCTCGTGGGATCGGGATGTTTGGTCCACGTTTTAAACCTAAAATTGCCTATGTGTTTGTGCTCGGGGTAGCGAGCTTGTTCGGAATTTTAGTTGTTGACTCGTGGGATCGGGATGTTTGGTCCACATTTTAAACCTAAAATTGCCTAAGTGTTTGTGCTCGGGGTAGCGAGCTTGTTCGGAATTTTAGTTGTTTACTCGTGGGATCGGGATGTTTGGTCCACGTTTTAAACCTAAAATTGCCTAAGTGTTTGTGCTCGGGGTAGCGAGCTTGTTCGGAATTTAGTTGTTTGCTCGTGGGATCGGGATGTTTGGTCCACGTTTTAAACCTAAAATTGCCTATGTATTTGTGCTCGGGGTAGCGAGCTTGTTCGGAATTTTAGTTGTTGACTCGTGGGATCGGGATGTTTGGTCCACGTTATAAACCTAAAATTGCCTAAGCGTTTGTGCTCGGGGTAGCGAGCTTGTTCGGAATTTTAGTTGTTTACTCGTGGGATCGGGATGTTTGGTCCACGTTTTAAACCTAAAATTGCCTAAGTGTTTGTGCTCGGGGTAGCGAGCTGTTCGGAATTTTAGTTGTTTGCTCGTGGGATCGGGATGTTTGGTCCACGTTTTAAACCTAAAATTGCCTAAGTGTTTGTGCTCGGGGTAGCGAGCTTGTTCGGAATTTTAGTTGTTTGCTCGTGGGATCGGGATGTTTGGTCCACGTTTTAAACCTAAAATTGCCTAAGTGTTTGTGCTCGGGGTAGCGAGCTTGTTCGGAATTTTAGTTGTTTGCTCGTGCGATCGGGATGTTTGGTCCACGTTTTAAACCTAAAATTGCCTATGTATTTGTGCTCGGGGTAGCGAGCTTGTTCGGAATTTTAGTTGTTGACTCGTGCGATCGGGATGTTTGGTCCACATTTTAAACCTAAAATTGCCTAAGTGTTTGTGCTCGGGGTAGCGAGCTTGTTCGGAATTTTAGTTGTTTACTCGTGGGATCGGGATGTTTGGTCCACGTTTTAAACCTAAAATTGCCTAAGTGTTTGTGCTCGGGGTAGCGAGCTGTTCGGAATTTTAGTTGTTTACTCGTGGGATCGGGATGTTTGGTCCACGTTTTAAACCTAAAATTGCCTATGTGTTTGTGCTCGGGGTAGCGAGCTTGTTCGGAATTTTAGTTGTTTACTCGTGGGATCGTGATGTTTGGTCCACGTTTTAAACCTAAAATTGCCTAAGTGTTTGCGCTCGGGGTAGCGAGTTTGTTCCAAGATACAAGCAAATGATTTCATTAATAAAAAAGAAAGAAATACAATAAAAGGTAAAAGCTCTACCCTACGGCTGAAATAGCTCCTCAGGGAGGCTCTCCAGAGGAGCATTGACGTCAAGGAAGTCCTTTGAAGCCTTTTCGGGAGGGTAGCCTTGAGATCTAAATTGGCCGACGCATGCTTCAAAACCATGATCAAAGAACTTGTAAGCACGGTCAGCCACCATGCTGCTATACTCTGGAGACTTCAAAAACTCAGCTTTCTTCGAGAGCCATAGTTCTTCCGCACGAGCAGCTGTGGAAGATTTCTCTTGAGCCAGCTGCTCGGAGACAGCTTGATGTTGCTAAGCCAGGGATTTATACTGCTCTGACAAAGTAGAGTTAGCATCTTCCAGAGCAGCAAACTTTGTTCGCTCCTTTGCCAGGACCTGCTCCGCCTTGTCCCGAGCTGATACCAGGGCCGAGTGCCGCTCCTCCAAAAGGCTCACTGTTTTCTTCAACTCCTCACCCATACCCTCTAACTGCCGGATGCGCTTCTGAATTTGCCCATCAGCCAATCGAACTGAATGAAAGCGAGTGAGAAGTTCACCCGCCATCATGTGGGCCTGCATCAGATCATATATAAAGTTAAAATAACAAATGAAGGTATTGAAAAAAGACAAACGGAGCAGATTAATGGGTATAAACATTTACCTGAGTAAAGGAGGAGGAGAAATCATTCACCAAGTTGCTGAAAGCCAGCTCCCCGAGGTATTTTCGATCAGCAGGGTTGGGGGTATAGCACAACATGGAATGGGAGGCTTTGGGATCGGGTTTTTTCAGTAGTGGAACAGTGGGGGAGTAAGTCCACGAGGGGATATGGTATCTCGAGGAAGGCCGGGAGACACAGAGAGCGGGTTGAGAGGAGGCTCGAGGTTCGGAAGGGATGAGGGAAGAAGAAGTTTTCTTAGTAGGAGGTGCTTGGCGCGAAGAACTTGGACCTTCGGGAGTAGTCTTTCTCTTGCGATGAAGAGCATGAGTCTTCTCAGGTGAAGCCTTCTCCTCAGAAGGAGTCAAAATCTCAATAGAAGGGGGAGGTGCAGGAGTAGCAGCAGCCTTAGAAGTTTGGCCTTTTTGGCTCTTCTCCCTTAGCTTCTCGGCTATCATTGCCTTCATCATTTTTGTTTCTGAAAAGAGCAGAGAAATATTAGTCCGAACATGATAAGTTAAAAGTAAAACGAAGAAGATTACTTGGAAAACACTCACCGAGGGGCATGTTCAAGGATACACCCTTGGGGCTCAATTGGAACAAGTATAGCAGTCCGTCGTCAATCAGCTCCATCAAGTTAAAACACTGATCGCCAAGTGCACGACGAACCAACAAATACGGTTCCTCCTCAAGGTGACCCTTGATCGATTTCCCCCTCGGGAGATTTTCCCTCCACTCCATAGGGCAATCCCAAGGCTGGAGAGGACGAGCAAAGAAGTAAGAGTTTTTCCAATTTTTTATAGACGAGGGGTATTTTTTGAGGAAGCCAACCCCTGTCCTTGAGGAAAAGTAAAAAAGCCCGATCTCTTTCTTGTTCAGTTGGAAGAAACAATGAAAAAGCTCGGGAGTAGGGGTAAAACCCAGATAAGAAAGAACCATGAAGAAGCCTGCTAATAACCTATAGCTATTGGGAAATAATTGACTAAGGGAAACGCAGAAGTAGGAGGCCACTTCAATAAAGAAAGAAGGGACGGGAAAACCGAGCCCTCCTCGGAGTTGGTCTATATAGAAAGGAAAATACCCCTTAGGGGGTAAGTGGGGACGAGATCCAGAAGGGGGAGCAATAATAGAAGTCCCCTCAGAAATCCCCCATTTAGTTCGGATATTGATGAGTTGCTGAGGCAATTTAACCTCAGACTCGAAGATCTCAAACCAAGGAACCTTGGCTTTAACTAAATCTCGCTCCGTAGCACGTTTCTGCTCTTGTTTATGAGCAGCCGACGCAGCAGAAGAGCTTAGGGTTTTGTCACTATCAAAAGAGGAAGAGAATTGAGGAGAGGGGCTAAGAGCATCTCCTTCGGTAAACCTATCTATAGCTTGCAATGAAGAATCGGCTGAGGAAGAAACCATACTTAGGTGATTAAAAAGAAGGGAACTGGTGAGACAAGTTGTTCGACCGTCTGGTGCTAGCTCGGAAGCAAAATGCGGTAAAGTAAAAACAAATGAAGAAAATGGAGGGGTATTTATAGCGGGGACCATGTGAACAGTCGTTTAATCCTTACCGTCCAAAAATAAGGGAATGGACGGTTATAAAGGAGCCTCGGGAAACGAAACGACGCGCGACATTTGAAATATTTGGAAGGGAAAAAAGGGCGGCAAAATATCCCGAGCAGGTTAAGTTTGGATTTTACCCGAAAGCAATAAAACAAGACTTCAAAAGTCTCGTATTGCTTTACTTTAGGGGGGTGAGGTGATGTCATATGAAATATTACCTCCTCGGGTAAAATCCCCGCAAGCGCCGAACAAGTCATATACCAAACAAGATACACCGAACAGATAACACCGAGCAGGGTTTTACCGAACATCTGCTAACCCTCCTCGGTTTTCTGGTCAAAGATTAGCGGAAAACTCAGGAGTAACTAACAAATTAACCGGCGTGAATGAACGTGTAGTAATGAAGCGCGGATATCTCGGACGCGTGAGGCTCCAGTTAAGCCACGATCATGTGACATCGTGTTCCGGATCTCCCGCGAGTCAATCACTAGGAACAGTCCTATAAATACCCGCGGATGTCATCACAGAGAGGGTTGGATTTTTTCTGGGCAAAAAGACTCCGAAGAGAGCAAACTTGAGTCTGTTCGGTCTTTTTTATAATTTCTCTAACAGTAGTCGTGTAAGTCATTGAGTGATTATTTTTGTGTCCAGATCATCTTGTAAATCATCAATATTTATAGTGAAGCTTTATACTGGACTAGGTTCCGTGGTTTTTCTCTCAATTTGAGGGTTTTCCACGTAAAATCTTGGTGTATTCCTTTTATTTTTCGTAAACATTTAATTCTACAAAACACGTAAAATAACGGATCACACCAATAACCTTGCAAAATGGCAAGCAATAATTCTTTTTTTGTAACGCATATTCCACAATGTATATCGTCCATAACATACTGCCGAACCAGAGCATCGAGAGTAGGTACTGCCCCACGGCAAGCCCTCCAAGTGACGTGTTTTACATTATTTGGTATTTTTTGCTTTCCAAATAAATTTCCAACACACCTACTCCAAAACATCAGATATAGAACCATTAGCACATGCATCTATATGTCTCAACCGTCGAGCCAAATGATTTGCGATGTTAACCGAATACATCCCATTCCTCGTATAATGCCAGACAAGCTATCAGTATGGTTTGAGCATCTTCTTCGAAAAAGATGTGGTTGACCAGATCATGATTCCATTCCTGGGAGTTCATATCAATAAGAATGTTAACTGTCACGCTTTCCGGAAGTTGCATGGTGAGTAGATTCTGAGAAGCTGCTGTCGTGGTATCCAATTGTCTCTCCACATGTGCATTTAACTACCATTACCAACCCTCCATCGTAGTCCTGTAGCAAGCAAATTTTTAGCTTTCATTAAGCTTTTCCATGTAAGAGAAACTGCATGCGATGTAGCAGCTGACAAGAAGGCATTATCTGGGAAGTATTTGGCTTTTAACACCCAAGTAAGAAGACTCTCCGGATTCATATGAATTCTCCAAGCCTGTTTAGCAATAATTGCAAGATTAAATGCTATCAAATCTCTAAAACCCAAACCACCATATTTTTTACCCTCACACATCTTATCCCAACTAAGCCAATATATTTTCTTAGAAATTTTTTGTTCCATTTTGGAAAGCATCTTCTCTGCCATTCCTTGTAATCTTGTCCATACCCTATCTCGAAGTCCTCCAAAGACTTCAGTTTTGGACTTTCCAACAACTAATGGCAACCCCAAATATTTGTCATGTTTTGCAACCTCCCTAATACCCAAAATGCCACTAATATACTCTCTTTGCTCCATTGCCATATTTTTTGCTAAAAACCACCACTGATTTTTGGAAATTAATTTCTTGGCCTGATGCCAGTCCATATTTTCGTAAAAATTCACGAATATAATGTGATGTAGCATCTGCTTGACAAAAAAATCACGGTGTCATCATCAAATAATTTATGTGAAATATTTGGTGCTCCCCTACCGACAGCCACCCCTTGAATCAGCTCACAATGCTCAAGCCATTTAATCATGGAGCTAAGTGCCTCAGCAATGAATAAGAACAAGAAAGGTGACAAGTGGTCACCCTGATGGATGCCCCTACCAGGGTGGAAATAACCAAATTGATCGCCATTCCTAACTAACGAATAATGTAAGGCCTCGTTATATTATAGTTTGCTTAAGTACAGTTTAGAGCTAAAATCCCAAAAATTGATGAGTGAAGACTACTAAAGACTTAATAGAGTTCATGTCCATAGTTCTTTATGTAGTAGATCTCATTACAATTTACATACAAGTAATTAGTTGACAACCAAAATAATGGATAATTTCCATATTTTAAAAGTCTTCTAATACTTCTTAGGCATCTTGACTCTATCATGACCTTATGTCTTCCAAAAGTTCACACTCGCATGCTGATCCTACAGGAACATCCCTAACAATTATGAGTATGGCAATAACATTTCAGAATATAAATAATATGAGAGAAGTTGGATAATAATACAATTAAAAAATACTTCCTGTATTCGGCTCATTTGTCGTGTATTGCTCTTCCATTGTTCCTGTATTTCACAATTCATAATTTCTGTAAAGTTATATAATGATTTACAATATCAATGTTCATTGTTCTATAAATTTCATGTTTTATTTCAATTAGCGGCACTTTGTCCCCACTCTTAATATTCACTAGTGGCACTTTAACCCCACCGTGATTATATAGTGGCATTTTGACCCCCATATATTAGCGGCCCTTTTTACACCGCTCAAATTCAACAGTGTCACTTTGACCCCATTGTGATTATATATTGGTATTTTGAACCCTACTATATTAACGACCCTTTTTACCCCGCTAAAATTCAACAGTGGCACTTTGACCCCACTACGATTATATAGTTTGAACCCCGCTATATCAATATGGATAACGATAATTCAATGATTCAATCGACGCATCCTCGTTCAGTTCACAACTATTAAACCATTTACTGTCTATACTCGTATGCTTACCACATACCTTAATTGCCTGGAAATTTGAAATCCAGTTAGCCTCCTCGTTGTCCTGATGCCCTAAAAGGCTCTACAAGAAACAATACAATATTATTTATCATAATTTACCATTTTCAAAATCCTCAATACTTAACAAAAAAATTTCAAATTTTGCGAGCCGCAATCGATCGCGCCATTTCTACCGATCGATCGCAAGCAGGATTCTCACCTTGAAATGTTCTGCATCGCGCGATCGGTCGCGTTATACCTCGCGATCGGTCGCGATGCTCTGTTCCCGAAAAAAACATGTATTTTTGTGTGTGTGCAAAATGCAACTCCAACACCTACAATACATCTTCTACCTCCATAATTTCACAACACATCATAAACCCTCCTTTTCCTCACTTTACACTCCAATTTCCAATGTTAACTTCCAACTTATTCCAATTTAAACCATATGCACAATAACAACAATATAACATATAAAACTTCCAACTTTTACGTACCTTTACATAAAATCACCCACAAGCCAACTATTCTTTGAGTTTCTTGAAGAAATGGTTAAGAAGATAATGGGGAAGAAGATATAAAGTAGTAGGGGTTTAGTGTGTATTTTGGTGTAATGTGTGAATATATTTAATCTTCCCCAATTTTCAATTTTTGTATTCAATTCCTCCAACTTTCAACATCTCTCACTTTGACTCCCATTATAATATTTATCATGATTTTTTTTCTTCTAAGAATTACTACAATTCAATGGCCAATTTATACTAATCCAATGTTCAATTAATCACATAAGTCATTTTCTTCAAAATTGCTTTATAAACATTCAATAATCACATAGTTCATTTTCTAAGTATCACAAATAAGACAAAAGACGAACACACAATAATCATCTTAACAATTTTGGAATCAAAACCAAACTTAAGCATGACCTGTTCTAAAAATTCCCATTCAACTTTATCAAAGGCTTTGCTCATATCTAGCTTAATTATCATTTGTCCCTTGCTTAATTATCATTTGTCCCTTTTTACCCCAAGATTTTCGTTTTAAATAATGATTGATTTGGAAAGCAACAAGGACATTATCCTTAATTAATCTGCCCGGAACAAAAGCAGATTGACATTCAGCAATAACATGACTTATAATAGGTTTGAGACGGTTTGCAATGGCTTTGGCGGAGATTTTGTAGATGTCATTACTCAAGCTAATTGGTCTGAAATGTGTAATAAGTTCAGGAGATGAGCATTTAGGAATGAGTATGGTATGAGTATAATTTAGTTTCTCCAGATAAATACCTTTATTTAGGAAATCGATAATATTCTCATTAATATCTTTTTGCATAAAATTAACCAAAAACATGTAAGTCTAGAAGATTCAACCAAAAATAAGAATAAAAAAATAAGAAGTGTATTCGCATCACTTTTAACATATCTTGCCAAATTTTGTAACTTCAATTATGTTTTGCCTATCAAATTTGTTATCAGCGCCATATCGATTTAGTGACGAATATCTCATTTTACTGTTTTCTAGGGAGTTCTAGGAAAACATTTTTTGAAAATGAAATTGTTTTTTAAATGGATACCTAACATGGTCAAAATGTTAGCATACAGGCCTCTTTAGGCTCTGTCTCGTGCAACTTCATTATACAGCTGAAATAGGGGAAGGGGATGAATATATAAGGTTATACAGTAGCAGATGAATTTGTAAGGTTCTACAGAATCCTCAGGCCACAGTTCGAGTAAGACTAATTGCCTCCTTCAATAATCGATTAACACAATTCTTGATTTTCTCAGGCACCATTTCGAAAAGGCTGATTTCTATGCTTGCAAGTTACACAAACTCTGGTGCAAAAACATCAAAAAATATTCTCACGAAAGAAACCATTGATTCTGTCTGTTCCAGCGAGAAATAGATCAAGTTCGTAGCTTTCTTTGCGCCATTATCTGTCAAGCAATTTATGGAATTTACGGTAAGTGGCTTTATTGTCACGAGCTCAGAGTTTTAGCGCAGACGACAACACGTGCGGCCACCTCGGATCCTCATAACTCCGAGGTTAAGACATATTCCATCTCCGATGCCTGCCCTCCCATGGGTCATTAGGGAAGCGAGAACAGCTCCCAACCAGTCTAGTGTCTAGAATGCTCGCCCTTTCGTCCTAGTCAGGTCCAAGACCAGCGACAAGCTCCCCAAACTCAATTGGGTCGGCATGCCTAACTCAGGGCAGACGAACATCTAAGACACATACTCGACTCTATGAGCCGTCCCACAATCCCACGTTATAACTAACCAGCAAGCATCTCGCACATGTCTGGGTGTCACGATATTTGGTGCGTGACATTCTCCACCACTCAATCCATGCACGCCCTCGTGCATGGGGGAGAACTCTTCCCTCTTTAATTTGGCCAGGATCCATGTGCGACCTTCCTGCCTACTCATCCTCAATTTTGAGCGCTTGGAAACTTATCATTGTTGCTTCCTGCCTACTCGTCGGACCCATTTGCGAACACCCCACCTTTGGGTGCGAGCAACCCACTTGCTCATCCATTCCTCTTGGACCCGCCAGTGCAGTGAGAGAGCACTTGGCAACCAATGCAGTGTGCACACGATCTGACTCTGATACCATTTGTCACGGGATCAGAGTTTTAGCACAGACGATAACCCGTGCGGTGACCTCAGATCCCCATAACTCCGAGGTTAAGCCATATTCCATCTCCGATGCCTACTGGTTCGCCCTTCCATGGGCTCATCAGGGAAGCGGGAACAACTCCCAACAAGTCTAGTATCTAGAATGCTTGCCCTTTCGTCCTAGTCAGGTCCAAGACCAGCGACAAGCTCCCCAAACTCAATTGGGTCGGCATGCCTAACTCAGGGCAGACGAACATCTAAGACACGTACTCGACTCTATGAGTCGTCCTGCAATCCCACCTTATAACTAACCAGCAAGCATCTCGCGCATGTCTGCGTGTCACGATATTTGGTGCGTGACATTATGCTTTAAAATCATATTTACGCTTTAAATGTAAGTCGATCTGTGTAATACTTTGAAATTATGAGTTTCTGAAATTCTGAAATTTATTTGATAAAAATATGATTTCATATTTTTATCACTGTAAATTTCGAAATCAAACGGTAGGATTCCAAATTTTGACCATGATATGGTGGGGGTATAACTGTTATTTTGCCATTATATGGTGGGTAACCGTTGTTCCGGATAGCTATACCCTTTATTCGGGGGGAAGCGATGTTCTAACATCATCTCTAAGAGTGTTAAGTCTAGAGAACTGATATCAATACAATGAGGAAATTAGAAGATTTATTGTGCTTAAATGATATGAAATCTATTATGTTGTGAAACATGTACCGATGTGGTATCTGTTCCGGTCAAGCTCTAGGTGAGCAAATCTGTTTAGGCTCTGTTGAGAGTAATATTTCAGTTTTATAATATTTCAACTCCGTTCAGTTTTATGATATTTTCCAAACACCCACGTCTTACCCCCATTCCCTAGATAAGAGTGAATCCAAGGTTGAAAATGATGAACAATATTAGTTTTGGGGTTGGTAAAGCTGCTGTTGTTATGGAGTCAAGATATTGCTTTTCTTATTAGTTTTACTTACTTAAGCTTATGTTTATTGTTTGAAGTCAGTTGTAAATCAATTTATCATTTTCCAGTTCAGTTGTAAGAACATTTATATTTATTAGAATAAATATTAATTTATTTGAGATATGTATCATAAGGCTTGTTGTTTCGAACTTTAAATTTGGAAGCAATGCCGGTGTCAAAAGTCTCGTTCTGGTTACGACATTCCACACCCTTCTGATGCTCGTTTTCATTTTGTGGTTACAACATTCCACACCATGATGTTGCTCGTGTGAACATCAGAGTGCAGATAACTGGTTGAGTTACTGAACCCTTTATTTGTAGGAAGAAGTTGTCAATGTTGACACGACTTTGAGAAACGCCTTCATTTTTTTATATAGGCACGTAGCGCACCCACACCCCGAAGTTTCACAATTGGTGTTCCTCTGAGGATTATATATTGCTTGATATTTTCTTAAAAGCTGATTTTTGTGTTCTGGTTGCAGGTGATTCAGCACGAGAGGTATTCAAAGATTCTTGCCAGGATCTGATGCTAATGTGCGAACATGTTAGTAGTTGCTTTGATCTGGCTATTATGGAGTTCAAGAGTAACAAAGGTCTCAAATCCCTGAAAATCGAACCGTAGTATATCTACTTTTTTTCTTGTAGATGTAGTATTGAGGTATGAACTATGTTTACCTATATTCTAATTCTATGTAACTGAAATCGAGTATAAACTCCTTATATTTCGAAAATGGGACTTCTATTATCCTTACTCTTATTCACAACAGTGTGCGCGCATACAGTAAAAATTTTAAATGATGTTTATCTCGCTCATCCATGTCCTGCAACAGTTTCTCGACTCTCGTTAAGACATATTGTCAACTTTTCGAGCCATTCAAATTTCAGAGTATGTACTCATATGTTTGCAAAATAGGGTCGGGAGAAACGAGACTCCTTCTTCTTCATTACTATACTGCAGGTCTAGCGGTTTCAAAGTCTCTACAGCTGCTGGATCAACGGATGCAATGCTCTCAACTGGTGGATCTACAATGCGCCAGTGCCCATTTTATTCAATGACCTCCAGTACATGATAAGGGAGCTCATTTCTCATGGGGCACGATCGAGCTTGATGCATGGGTTTGTGAGGTTTGATGAGAGATTAGAACTTATATGGTTTTGTTAAGAGGGACTTGTGTACATCGACGGTTCTCACCTAGTTCATTATATTCAACATGGAGATACACTTGAACTGTCTTCTGTGGCTCCAAGGTTAAACGTGTATTTATAACACCATTTGTTGTCACAATAGTTTGAATTCTAAACTTGTTACTAATCAGAATTTTGATGTTAGCAAACTTGTTCTTTTTGTATCTAATAATTCTATAAAGTCCGCAAAAAACATCGAAGTTGTGGATGATCATTCCCAATTAAGTCACACTAGAAAGATGATCAGCAACACTGATCAATCATTTTAGTTGACCTGAGTCCATCTAAGGAGGCAAAACCAATCTCTGTATTAATATGAGGACAGCAGAACCAATCTACACCAACGCAACAAAGTGACTCGCTGAGCACAGACACATAAATACTAGTTTATTTACCAACTGCGTTGAACAACTCTACATCTTGTATATATATAAAGACCAACAAAGTAATCTACAAGAGTAAGATCAGCGAAGTAATCGAGGTACCAATGAAATTATCACATCAATATCTCATTCAGAAAAGATTACAAGGAAGGCCATAGAAAAAGCCACGGATAGCCAACAAGTCAAATATGAATATTGGAGAAGTCAGAAGAAAGTATAAAGAAGTCAGGATTGTAAAAGTACTTCTCAATTGACGATCCAACTCTCTTCACAACTCATCAATGATGTTTCTAAGAGTGACCGACCCAAATGGGAGCTTCAAAGGATATGTCACATTAGTTGAGAGAATACCACACACACACACATAATCGTTGAATAGAATATCTGATCATGTATATGATCAAATTTGCGTCAATGTATCCTGCAAACTTTGTTATTTTAACAGATTGAGAGTTAGATGAGCTCGTTGTTGAGGAACATCAAAGTAGCTATGAGTTTAAGCAAATAAGAGAAACTTGCTCAAATGACTTGTATAAATCAAAGTCTTCTAGTGAAATCCTTCTATTCGGTGGAAGAAGGGGAGACGCGGAATGATTACATCACATTCGAACTTCAATAAACAAATCTTTGTGAATTTATCTTTCTATTTTTTGCATTCTTATTTTATAATGATTTTAATTTGCTGAATCATTTTTAGAGTAGATTAGTTTGAGTGCCTTTCGCTTGGTCTCTGAAACCAAATTTGATCTAATCTCTTGGTACAACCACTTTAAGAACAAGAGCAATTACACACCACTTAGCTGGAATCAGATGAACTAATCAATTGCTTATACTATTTCAGTGAGTAAGTGCTTATACTATTTCAGTGAGTAAGTGCAAAGCAGTAAACTCGAACCCCTAATATAGATCATCATCAAAACCTATAAATGCAGCATTTCACAAGCCAACGTGATCCATTTTTATTGTCGCATTTGTGTCATTTTTTTCATTTTGAAAAATATTTATTAGTAAATAAAGAGAACTTGTGTTTTTGTGTATTTTCTCAATTTTCATTTAAACACAAATAGTAAATTGTAACAAAGGTTGGGAAAATGGGTTTCAAAAATCTTAATTCTAAAATATTAATTTCTCTCGTCAAGTGATTTTTAAGTGTGTAAAGATTATTGTAATCAATAATTATCACGACAATTATATCAGTGTTTACCATTTCAGATCTTATTAGAGGATGCATCAGAGCTAATTTCATTTAAATAATAATTTTATAAATACATGAAATCACATATAATCTTATAAATATATTGTCAATAATAAAGAAATTTATTCTCGCAAAAATAATTTAAAAATTGTGTATTTACTAATATTGAGCGACGACAATGAAAGATGAATAATCGAATGCAATTTTATTTCTAAATCAATATATTCTAACTAATATTATGGGTCTCATGATTATGATTTGAAGACAAAAGCTTTTTATATTGAGAATCGAAATTAAATCAAAGGTTTTGCACTTGAGCAGAAGATTAAAAAAATAAAAGATACAATTTGAACTAATCCAATGACTAATTATAGAAGTAAAATAAGATACACAGACGCCAACCAGCTCGAGTACAATTGGAATTCCACATAAGCAATACATGTAAAAATTATTCTATTGTATTTTAATGCTCCCCTCAAGATGACAAGTGGATGTTATGAACTCATCTTGGACAAGAGAATACGAAAACGTGCTGGGAGTAACGGTTTGGTAAACAAACCCGCCAATTGTAAATGCGAGGCAACATGCATAAGCTTGATAACTCTCATTGGAACATTTTCTCGTACAAGATGACAATCAATCTAAATATGCTTTGTCCACTCATGATAAACAGATTTGAACCTACAATAAAGAATAGCTGGTGTATCAAAACGTATGCTGAGATCCTTTAACAGAGACAGAAGCCATACAACTTCACAGGTAGCTGTTGCAATGGACTGATACTCAGCTTCCGTTGATGATTAAGAGATTGTTTGCTGCTTCTTCGTCTTCCAAGAAACCATAGAATCATCAGTGAAAACATAAAACACTGTCACGGATTGACGGGCATCTAAACAAGCTCCCCAATCCACATCCGAGAAAAAAACTAAGCTTAAGAACATATTTGGCACTATAAATAATCATTGGCCAACCGTCCCCTTAATGTATTTCAATATAGAACACACGGCCTCTATATGCGGAGTCCACGGTGCAGACAAAAATTGACTCAGCTTGTGAACAGAAAAGCTAAATCGGGACGTTTAATGGTCAATATAATAACCTTCTTATCAACCTTCGATACGAAGATGGGTCGGACAACAACTCTCCATCATCTTGAGACAATTTTATGTTCACATCCATAGGCGTTGATCGGACTTAGCACAAGGAAATCCAGCATCATTTATCAATTGCAAGGCATAATGCCTTTGACAAATGGATATCCCATCAGGAGTTCTAGCCATGTCTATACCCTAGAAATACCTCAAGTCCAAGTCTTTCAAATAAAACTGTTCATTAAGAAAAGTCTTAAAATCAGCAGCCTCTTGTTCATCATTGGTGGCTATGACAATGTCATCCATGTAAACTAAAAGGGCGAGGAAAATTGATCCTTTCGAATGTGTAAACAAGGAATTATCAGCATGAGATTGGATGAAACCAATACTCAATAGCGTAGATGAGAATTTTGCAAATTATTGCCGAGATGCTTGCTTAAACCCATATAATGACTTTCATAACTTACAAACGACATTAACGGGCAAGGTCTCCCTCTGTCTATCATAGACCTAAGGCAACGGCAAATAAACTTCCTCATTGAGATTATCATGCAAAAAAGCGTTATTGACATCAAGTTGAATTAAAATCCATCCACCCATCCACGGAGAGCAACAACTGCTAATAATGTTTTAAAAGACACAAGTTTTGCAACGGGTGAAAAGGATTCAAAGTAATCAATCCCTTCTTGTTGTGTATAACCTTTCACCACTAGTTGAGCTTTGTGTCGACGTAATGTGTCATATGCTAAAAACTTGGCATTATATACTGATAAGTGCGCTTTTGCACTTATTATTTCTTGAATTTGTTTGGATTGATGTTGGTTTTTCGATCAGAATTATGCGTTTTGGTATTGCTTTGTTACGTCTTGTAGGAATCCAAATAACTACGTGGTTTTGTGGACTAAAAGGGTGCAAAAGCTGATCAAAATGGTGTGTTGATGTAAAGGCCTCAAATTTTCCACTCAAGAGACAGGCGTAACTACGCCATTCTGAGGCGTAAATACGCCAAGGCTACATCAATTGCAGTTTGTGAGGAATTAAAGCAGGCGTAACTATGCCACTTTGAGGCATAGCTACGCCAGAGGAAGCATAATTACTCCAGATCCGTGGCATAAATAGCAAAATACTCGGGATGCCAGGATTTTAGCACATCATCGCCGTAGATACGTCAATATCATAGGCATAAATACGTCACCAGAATTTTGGAAACTTTTCCTACCTTCCTTATCTGATACACTCGGATTCTAGAGGCTTTTATGGATGGTTTGGAGGATTACTGGAGATTGATATTTAGAAATAAAACTAGGTTTTTGAAGAGGATAAAAAGAGAGGACGACGACTCAGAGCAAAACGGAAGGAGAATTCACACACGACTTGAACAATAGCGAGAGCACAACCGAGCCCTAAAGTAGAAGAGGAGGAGATCGATTGAGACAGTGTGCTTACAACGAAGGCAAAGATTTTGACAACAGAGAATACGACGGCGACTATCGGAGACGGAGGACCATCTTCCAATTCGTTTGATTATCTTTTTCTTTATGTTTATGATAATTAAGAACATGTCTATGTGTTTCTTTAATTTCATGAACTAATTTATTATTCTAGAGTTAGACATATCTTGGCTTGAAACTGTATCGTTGATTATTTCATGAATATTATTTGGTTTTTCATAAGGTTTATTTGTGATTCCTGATTTGTTTGTGTTTCAATTAACTGACCACTAGTTGAATCGTCATATTTATTTAGAATCTATCACTCGAGAGGGGGGTTTTGAATAGGACCGTAGGAATTGACATCGTTGGAAATTTGTATAGTCGACAGGCGTATAACTCATACGAAGTCATAGAACAAATCATTGTGCTATTTACATTGTTTAATTGTTTATCTTAGGTGGACACATAAAGATGACTATTGAATGATTATTTTTATTTAACACTCGAGAGAGGTAATAGAATAACATAAGATTCTTGGCTAATAAACTGAATACCACGACATACTGGATAGTTGAGTGAAGTCGAACCTTTAGAATGCGTTCTTATTAATTTTCTCCACTTAAATTCTTCATATTGCTAATTTATTTTATTAGTAGATTAATTTAATAATTTTGCTATTGATTTTCTAGATAAAGTTGAGAATATTCTAATTACAGTACTTGATATAACTTAATTTTCAATCCCTGTGGGTTCGACATCCGTACTTTAAATTCCTATACTAGAACTTGACACCGTACACTTGCAGTATATTTTTACACGCATCAAGTTTTTGGTGCCTGTTGCCAAGGATTGATTTAATTTTGTTTACCGATACTGTTACCAAGTAGTCTTGATTTTAATTTAGATTTTTTTTGTTTTAATTTTATTTTTATGATGTTTTTCTTGTGATGTACTTGGAGATGTTCAATCAACAGGTCTTCACAAGCTTTGCCAAACAACAGTATGAACTGTTCATTTGATTATCTTTTCATTTATGTTTATGCATGTCTATGCATTTCTTTAATTTCATGAACTAATTTATTATTCTAGAGTTAGACGTATCTTGGTTTGCAAAGGAATCGTTGATTATTTCATGAATATTATTTGGTTTTTCATAAGGTTTATTTGTGATTCCTGATTTGTTTGCGTTTCAGTTAACTGATCACTAGTTGAATCGTCATATTTATTTAGAATCTATCACTCGAGAGAGGGGATTTTGAATATGACTGTAGGAATTGATATCGTTGGAAATTTATATAGCCGAGAGACGTATAACTCTTAGAAGCCATAGAACAAATCATCGTGCTATTTAAATTGTTTAATTGTTTGTCTTAGGTGGACACATCAAGATGACTATTGAATGGTTATTTCTATTTAACACTCGAATGAGGTAATAGAATAACATAAGATTTTTGGCTAATAAACTGAATAACACGACATAGTGTATAGTTGAGTGAAGTCGAACCTTTAGAATGCGTTCTTATTGATTTTCTCCACTTAAATTCTTCATATTGCTAATTTATTTTATTAGTAGATTAATTTAAAATTTTGCTGTTGATTGTCTAGATAAAGTTGAGACTATTCTAATTACAGTACTTGGTATAACTTAATTTTCAATCCCTGTGGGTTCGACATTCGTACTTTAAATTCCTATACTAAAACTTGACACCGTACACTTGCGGTACGTTTTTACACGCATCAATTTTTTGGCGCCGTTGCCAAGGATTGATTTAATTTTGTTTACCGATATTGTTACCAAGTAGTCTTGATTTTAATTTAGATTTTTTTTGTTTTAATTTTATTTTTATGATGTTTTTCTTGTGATGTACTTGGAGATGTTTAATCAACAGGTCTTCACAAGCTTTGCCAAAAAACAGTATGAACCGTTCTACGCAGCTTGTGAGAGATTCAACCAAGACTTTCTCCTCTTCAATCTTTCTACATTGCATTGGATGCGGACACCCAAGAATGGGTATTTAATGGAGCTTTGACAACTGGTAGTCCCATATATTGTAGAGATCCTTTAACAGAGACATAACCCATACAACTTCACAGGTAGCTGCTGCCATGGACCGATACTCAGCTTCCGCTGATGATTCAGAGATTGTTTGCTGCTTCTTCGACTTCCAAGAAACATAGAATCACCAGTGAAAACATAGAACCCTGTCATAGACCGACGGTCATCTAACAAGCTTCCCAATCCACATCTGAGAAAAAAACTAAGCTTAAGAACAGATTTGGCACTATAAATAATAATTGGCCAACCGTCCCCTTAATGTATTTCAATATAGAACACGCGGCCTCTATATGCGGAGTCCGTGGTGCAAACAAAAATTGACTTAGCTTGTGAATAGAAAAGCTAAATCAGGACGTTTAATGGTCAAATATAATAACCTTATTATCAACCTTCGATATGAAGATGGGTCAGACAACAACTCAACATCATCTTGAGACAATTTTATGTTAGCATCCATAGGCGTGGATCGGACTTAGCACCAAGAAATCCAGCATCCGTTATCAATTGCAAGGCATAATGCCTTTGACAAATGGATATCCCGTCAGGATTTCTAGCCATCTCTATACCCAAGAAATACCTCAAGTCACCCAAGTATTTCAAATAAAATTGTTCATTAAGAAAAAGTCTTTAAATCAGCAGTCTCTTGTTCATCATTGGTGGCTATGAGAATGTCATCCACGTAAACTAAAAAAGGGCAAGGAAAATTGATCCTTTCGAATGTGTAAACAAGGAATTATCAGCATGAGATTGGATGAAACCAATACTCAATAGCGTAGATGAGAATTTCTCAAATCATTGACGAGATGCTTGCTTAAGCCCATATAATGACTTTCATAATTTACAAACGACATTAACATGCAAGGTCTCCCTCTGTCTATCATAGACCTAAGGCAAAGACAAATAAACTTCCTCATTGAGATCATCGTGCAAAAAAGCGTTACTGACATCAAGTTGAATTAAAATCCATCCACGGATAGCAACAACTGCTAGTAATGTTTTAAAAGATACAAGTTTTACAACGGGTGAAAAAGATTGAAAGTAATCAATCCCTTCTTGTTGTGTATAACCTTTCGCCACTAGTTGAGCTTTGTGTCGATGTAATGTGTCTGTGGGTCCTCGTTATTTTAACATATGTGAGTCAGAGTTAAGTAATATCATACATTGATTAAAAGTTTTACTATGTCAGTTATTTCAGTATTTACAAAACAACACTCTGACATAATATACATCACATGTACATACTGACAATCTAAAGAAGTTTAGCTTTTAATCAGTGGTTCAGCTCGCAGCAGAATCAACTCACAAACCCGTCCACCCTCGTCTATGAGTCCCTACAGATACAATCACACAATATGAGTATTGATAACAATATAGTTCTATATCAATATGCAAAATATCATACGGTAAATAACCATCGTATAATCTCAACTGTGATTGTTCTGTACCATGCATCACAATATGCAAATATGTCATGACATGTCTCATCTATCATCCTGTTATAACGGGACAAATATGATCTGCCTATCTCTTGTCAACATGTTAGTGAACCTCCTCACATCTTCATATTAGCAGCACAAATCATATTTCCATCCTCGAACATTATAAAAGTCCAAGCATATACTCAACCGGAGTATACTCTCATGCCAAAGCATATGCTCAACAATAGCATACCAATCGTGGTATCACTCTCAACAATATGCATGTATATCATCATGAATGGATACACATATGATATCATCAATCCTATAATCCAACCTCAATACAATCATCACAATATCATCAATACTTGTACGTCAACACATACCTGTTGTGCGACACAAAATATAGAAATTCAGGCGTCAATGGTTAACCGCCTCGTTGTCCCGTCCCCTGTGATGATGCTACATAAATACCAACAATGTATAATGCCATCAACCATGTTATGAAACAATTACTAAGAAAATACAACATTTTCATAATCTGGGTCTTGCGATCGATCAGTCAATCCCAGCGATCGATCGCTACAACTAATTCACCCTAGCGATCGATCGGTACATAGCTAGCGATCGATCGGTATTAAATCTGAATTTTATATAAAAGCTACGTCATTTGAGATCGATCGGTCGCATTCAACGATCGATCGCTACATGAACCGCCTTACACATTCCCCTGTTTCAGCGATCGAATCGGTACAAGTAGCGATCGATCGCTCGACAACAAGAGTTTCAGAATATGGCAATTTTTCAAGTTTATCCCCATGGTTCTACCTCCATGTTTCATGTCACATCTCCAATTATGCATCAAAAGTAATTTACCACCTGTTAGGCATATTTCTTTAGCCAAATCAGTAATCAGTGATCCACAAGTCAATCTCAAACAAATCAATCTCCAAGAATCAAGCTCCATAATTACTTATGATCTTTAACAGCCCCCTTCAAGTTGGAGTGTGCAAGGAAGAAACACCCAACTTGGATAGTAATTGATTAAAGTGGTCATCACTCAAGGCTTTGGTAAATATATATGCCGGTTGGATCAACGAAGGAATATATGTTGTCTCTATTGCCTTTGACTCAATGTGTTCGCGGACAAAATGACAATCGATTTCAATATGCTGTGTTCTTTCATGATAAACCGGGTTAGAAGCAATGTGTATAGCGGCTTGATTATCACAAACTACATTGGTTGAGAATGATCAACTGTTAAATCACGTAATAAAGTACGTAACCAAATAAGTTCACTGGCGGCGGCGGCCATTGCCCTATATTCTGCTTCGGCAGAAGATCGACTTACGGTAGGTTGTTTCTTGGTTTTCCAAGAAATTGGTGCATTACCAAGAGTCATAAAAAATCCAGTTGTTGACCTTAGAGTAATAGGACAGGCCCCCCAATCTGCATCACAGTATCCACTCAATTGCAAATTATTATCCTGAGGAAAAAGTAGTCCTTGACTAGGGGCACTCTTAATGTATCGTAGGATCCTGAAAGCAGCTTGTTGATGCTCTGTAGTGGGTGATTGCATGATTGACTCAAGAAATTGACTGCATAAGTGATGTCAGGTTGAGTAATCGTCAGATAAAGTAATCGACCAATTAAGCAACGGAAAGGAGTAGGATCGGTAAGTAAGGGACTGGTAGACGCTCCCAAACGATGTTGTTGTTGCATAGGTGTTGTGTTGGGTTTTGCATCTAATAGTCCTGCATCAGCAATAATGTCTAGAGCATACTTCCGTTGACTAAGAAAGATTCCCTTTGGACCATGAGCCACTTCAAGATCAAGAAAATATTTGAGACGTCCAAGATCTTTGAGATGAAATTGAGTTGCCAGAAACTATTTCAGATGGTCACATTGAGTTGAGTCATTACCTGCAATAACCAACTCATCGACATATACTAGGATATCAAGAAACATATCATTAGATTGCCAAGTAAATAAGGATGAATCGGCTCGGGTTGTACAAATCCATAGGTTTTAAGAGCAGACGACAATTTAGAAAAGCATGCTGAAGCTTGTTTGAGTCCATAAAGGGATTTATTGAGACGACAAACACGATTATCCCCTGGTTGAAGATATCCTGGTGGTGGAGCCATATAGATCTCCTCATGGAGATCACCATGAAGAAAGGCATTATGGACGTCCAGCTGATGTAGTTCCCACTTCTTAGATGCTGCAATAGCAAGTAAACATCGAACAGTGGTTAATTTAGCAACTGGAGAAAAAGTTTCTTTGTAGTCTAGTCCCTCAATTTGTGTATAGCCCTTGGCCACCAGCCTGGCTTTGTAACGCTTTATTGATCCATCAGATTTATGCTTCACCTTATAGACCCAACGACATCCAATAGGTCGTTTCCCAATTGGTAATGGTTGAAGATCTCATGTATGATTTACCTCTAGGGCAGCCAACTCTTCCTTCATAGCAGATATCCATTTTTGCATTATTTTGAGCCTCTGAGTATGATGAAGGCTCCTGATCAGTTAATATTGCTGCAAGGAAGGCTTGATGTTGGGTTGAAAAAACAATATCAGTAAAGTGTGAAAAGAGGGGATATGGTTTATCTAAGGAAACGGAGTTGGAGTGAGTCGGCCCACTAGGAAGACTGTACTGATAGTCCTTCAAGTAAGTTGGTGGGCGACGATTCCGTGAAGTTCTACGGGATTGATCATTCGTTGAGCCTGGTGTAGGATCAGCCGGTTCATTGGGTTCACTTGGAGAGTTAAAAACCTCGACAGCTAATTCATTAAATGGTTCATCTGACTCAGAGAATTGGGTTGTTGACAGTGATTTCTTTCCGAAAAATTCAGGTGAAGGGTTTTGGAAGGGAAAAATATTTTCATAAAATTTTACATCACGGGATACAAAAAAACTTTTGAATTTCCAAATCATAAACTTTGTACCCCTTCTGTCCCAAAGGATACCCAACGAACACACACGTGCGAGTTTTAGATTGAAACTTATCATTTGGATGCATTGGATTGATGGCATAACAAAGACACCCGAAAATACGCAAGTGATCATAACATGGTGTCTTTTTGAATAAAATTTCATGAGGAGTCTTATTTCCTAAGGCGTGTCTTGGAAGACGATTAATAAGATGAGTCGCAGTAAGAATGCATCCTCCCCAAAACTTTAAGGGTAAACAAGCCTGGAAGCGTAGAGCTCGAGCAATATTTAAACTATCTCTATGCTTTCTCCCCACAATGCCATTCTGTTGTGGAGTTCCGGCACAAGAAGTTTGATTGAAAATCCTTTATTATAAAAGGATTTTAAAGTCCCTGTGATTAATTCAAGAGCATTATCGCTTCGAACTCCTTTTATTTTAGTGCCAAATTGGGTAAAAAGGATATTATAAAAATTCATAAAAATTTGTGAAACATCACTCGTATTTTTCATTAAAAATGTCCACACAGACCTAGAAAAATCATCAACAATAGTGAGAAAATAATGAGCAGCACTTGATGATGGTGTGTGATATGGGCCCCATATATCAATATGCACTAAATCAAAAAGAAAAGCAGATCTGTTATTGCTTGAATTAAAAGGATGTCTCGAGCCTTTTGCTCGAGGGCAAATTAAACAATCATTATTTTTAAATGTAATTGGGACAAACTGGGTATGTTAGAAAAAAGATCTTGAGATGGATGACCAAGACGTTGATGCCACAACTCCATAGAACTCGCGGCTGCACACGTCGCACATTGATGATCGCCTTCTTGAAGGTAATACAGTCCACCTTGTTGCCCACCCACTCCAATCAGCTTCTTCGAGGAGAGGTCTTGTATAAGGCAAAAATCAGGAAAAAAGGAAATAGAACAATTATGTTCTTGGGTCAATTTGGAAATAGAAATAAGTTTGCACTGAAAATCGGGAGCAAAAAAAACTTTAGAAAGTTTAAGTTGGTCTGAAAAATTGTAGGCCTCTTCTTCACTAATATTTCTTACAGTTCCATCTGCAAGGTGGATGGGTTTAATAGGTATTCGATGGAGATCCTTTAAGCAACTTTTCTGGTTGGAAAAATGATCAGTGGCACCTGAATCTAGTAGCCAAGAAGATGTTTGAACATAATTAAGAGAGGAATGTGTGCTACCTGGAAAAGTAGCCAAACCAGGATTCTTTTCATTACTCAAAAAGTTCAAAATTTGCTGATACTGCTCCGGAGTGAAAACTGGTGGTTGTGGTTGCAACGGTAATTCAGAAGTAGTTTCTTCACTACAGATATTGGCAGTAGCATGATTCATCTTAGTCTTCCCTTTCTGCTGCCAATTGGTTGGATACCCAACTAATTCCCAACAGCAATCTATTGTGTGTCCATCCTTATGGCATTGATCGCATTGAAGCTTTGTTCGATTTCCTTTGTTACGGTTAGGCTGATTTCGAACAAACAAAGCACCAGCCGATTCCATCTCTTGAGGCTGAGTGATGCTCAATTGTTTCTCTTCTGCTATAGCCATAGAGTAAATACGATTCAAAGTGGGGTAGAGGTTCCATAGCCAAAATCTGAGGCCGAAGTATTTTGAATCTGTCATTCATACCCATAAGGAATTGATGAATTTTTTCTTTGTCCTTCTCGGCCTCCCATTCCTTTGCAGCATCACAGGTACATTTAGGTATCGTCATATGAGAATTCAATTCATCCCAATCACAGGTACATTTAGGTATCGTCATATGAGAATTCAATTCATCCCAATTACCCTTCAAACACGTGTAAAAAGATACCACGCTGAATGTTCCTTGAGTCATTGTCGCAATTGCACGACGGAGCTCATGAATGCGTGGTTCATTCGAATATCCAAACCTTTCTTCTAAATCTTTCCATAACTCAAAGGCAGTTTCATGGTAGACAATATAATCATATAGAATAGAATTGATAGAATTAGTTAACCAAGAAATTACCAGACCATCGCATTTGCTCCAAGCAAGTACTTCTTGAGAGTCTTCTGTTGGTTTCTGCAAAGTCCCGTCTATGAATCCAAGCTTGTTTTTACCACGAAGGACATTCAACATTACCCTTCTCCATCTTTGATGGTTTCTCCATCAAGCAACACCGCCACAAGGGAAGAATTCGAGTAATCAACAGAGGTGAGGAAATACGGTGATGTTGGATCTTGAAAAAAAGTCACCGTCGAATGATTTATCGACAAGATGGAAAAAAAAAGAACAAAAAGGAAGAAGAGGCTATCAACCTTGCTGATACCATGTAAAAAGGAGTGATCGGACAAGAATTTTCTTATATATTGATTTCACTACTAAAGTACAAAGATTGCAAGATAATTTATAATATAACTCTTTCCTAAATTATAGCTATGAACTAACTATACAATTCTGACTAGATACAATATAATACTACAAGGAAATAAGGAGCCAAATCAATAATCAAGGATCCACAAATCAATCTCAAACAAATCAATCTCCAAGAATCAAGCTCCATAATTACTTATGATCTTTAACATACCAAACTTATATATCCCTCGACTCAGAATCAAGTCTGCAGATTTTTAAGTTTGACTAATGCCGCAGGAAGGTTTTGCCTTAAAACAGTCCATATTCTTTCACGAGAACTTTAAGGCTATCGTTTCCTAAGCTTCGTTGTTCCTCTTCTATTAGCTTCGCTGACTTCACGACAGAATCCCTACATCTGTACAGCTCAAGCATTTCAAGAGTTGTAATGTCTCCAATGGCAGAAGGGATTTTTGCCAATTCGGAGCAAAAAAAACACTCAGCTGCTGAAGGTTAGGAAAGTGTGTTTCATTGGCCTTCCAGTGTTTCAAATGGATCTCATCAAGAAGCAAATGCTTAAGTCGGAGAAATTCCCCCTCCTCAGGTTCCCAAACTTGGCCTACGAAGGCAGATCCTTTAAGTTTTAGAACTTCCAGATTAGGCAATGAACCCACTATCGTCATCTTGCTCCAAGGAATCCGACAACCTCTCAATGTTAACTTCTTGAGTCCCGACGGGAAAGAAAAGTTCATCGGTACATCTTTCCAACGATGATTGTTGTCGAAGGATAACATCAACGTTTCAAGACTGTGTAGGTAGACAAAACTGTCGAAGTCGAAGTCATCGGATGACCATTTCTTGCGCTTGCCAAAAACATATGAAACCCCCAATTTCTTGAGATGTGGCATAATCCGAAATACCTCCTTTCTGCATTTGAAGTTTTCTATTCCAGAAAGCGTTTGCAAGTGTGCCATATCAAAAGAATTTTCCCTATCAAGTCGTTCGCGGGAAGGGTAAGGAAGTATACCTCTCTTGAAAGAGAGATGCCTCAGTTGTGGCATTTCCCAGATCTCAGAAGGTACACACCACGTTCTACCAAAACTATATATCCCTTGACTCAGAATCAAAGTCTGCAGATTTTTAAGTTTGACTATTGCTGCAGGAAGCTCGAATTTGGATGATAAGATTATCTGAATCAATAAACCAAGGTACCTTAAATTAACCAATTCAACCATCTCCGTTGGGAACTTATAAAACGTTATTGTGAGTGCATCAAACACTTTGAGCAATCTAAATCTCGCAAAAGATAATGACAGGTTACGGGATCTATACTCAGCAAAATATAGAAAGAACGGACACGTGAATCGTGCATACCCACACGCAAAACATGTGAATGAATGCTAACCCGATATTCATTATATCCTACTTCAGGAAAATCACGCATGTTGCGATTTAGAACAAGAAGAAACCTCTCATCCTTAGCTTTTTTTACGCACAAGTCCCTCAAGATATCATGCATGATGCATGTTTTGATTTCACCATGATGACCTCGCTTGCCAACCATAATGAGACTTCTGTCAACAAGATCATGTAAATAGTCTTCCGCCACCTCTTCCAGTCTCTTAGAATAAAGTGGCTTTAAGAATCCTTCAGCCACCCAAAGCTTGATGAGTCGAGAGACCAAGATCTCGTGATCTTCAGGGAAGACTCCCATGTAAAGGAAACATGCTTTTAAATGATGAGGCAAGTGGTTGTAACTCAGAGATAGGATCTCCATTAATCGATCATCATTTCCAGTTACCCATGACTTCACATTTCTTGCAATGTATTCCCAATAATCTCGAGTCCTGTCTCTGGAGAGGACACCACCGATCGTGACTAGTGCAACTGGAAGCCCTTTACAATTTCTCGCAATATTCTTCCCAATTTTCTCTAATTCAGAAGGGCAACTTTCTTCCCCAAACACCTTAGCACACAGTAAGTTCCAACTTTCTTCCAAACCAAGAAGATTCATGTGATGGATATAGCCAGAAGATTCGGAAGAAAAGGCCACCTCAGATAACCGAGTAGTCAAAATAATCCGACTACCGTTGTTGTCATCTGGAAATAACCTTCTAACATCATCACATACCTTGGTATCCCAAACATCATCCATCATAATCAGATATCTTCTGCCCTTCAAACTTTTGTACACATTCTTTCCTGACTCTTCAATACTCACTTTATGATGTGATTCACGTTTGACAAGTCCAATGGAGTTCCAAAGATCCTTCACTATATCTTTCCAGTGGTAATCTTGAGATACAGTCACCCATACGCGAGTGTCGAAATGATAATCAATAAGTGAGTCGTCATAAAGATTTCTAACTAGAGTAGTCTTACCGATACCTCCCATCCCTACGATTGAAATGATGTCCAGACTAGACGATGATCCAGTCAGCCAATCCTTAATTTTCAAAAGATCTTCATTGTATCCAACCATAGCATTCTCTCCACAGGAAGTAGTTCTTGATAGGCGACCACCAGTCAAAGATTCAGAAACCGGATGCAGAAGTTCTATGATATTACCCTTCTTAATCTTGAAAAAAGATTCCAGAATAAACTCAAATTCCTCTATAATCTTCTGTAGGTGCTTAATTTCGAACTTCAAATCATAATTCAAGTCTTCACTTCGATTGAATGCATGAATCACATTTTGAATCTTAGAATAAAACATCTCCCAAAAAGAAGTGCTTGATTTTGGAAGGGCCTCGTTTGCTAAATGAGATTCAATGATATCTTCTGCCTCATATGCTGCATCTCTGATCTGCCCTTCTAAATCAGTGATGGTTAAGGTACACTTTTCGGAAGAATCTTCAAGAAAATCCAGCAAGTAACAAACCTTTTCCCTTAGAGATGCAATTTGTGGATAAGGATGAAGGATTTTGTCAAGTGTTTGCATGAGTAAAACTAAAGCAGAATAAGCCATCTCAATTTATCTCCTCACGCGCACAGACACACAAACAACGAGTTTGAATCAGATTGCAATGTAATAAAATCATTAGGAGCATCCGACACATATTTCAATGGAAGTCCACCAACTCTGGATTCTTAATAGGAAATAAAAGATAATGAAATGTATATTATTATATTAGCTGTCACGCCCCGGGCCCAGCCCGCGTAAGCGCGACTGTACAATGAGCTCTTATAGCAACACTTCGTATCCGTCATCGCTCTACGAAAATGGTTAACCCAAGTTCCTATAATAGTCCATCGTAAGCCTTTATAAATCACTTTAAATTTTCATCCACAATCAATGTGGGACAAGGGTATTATATTAGCAACTTGTGAATTTTTAATATCGCATCCCACCTACCAGCAAGTTTCTACATTGAAGTCAAATTGTTTGGCTTCATTCAAGTTATATTAAGTTCATATATCACAATCGGCATAAAAGAAATGGTTCATATTTATGATATTACATTGATTCTATGAATCGATCAATCCTATAGACGTTCAATTTTGATTCTTGCTCCCACTCCTCTCAAATAGGTGATAAAAACAAGAGCAAGAGAGACAAAAAAAGAAGAGACAAAGGAAGGAAGAGTAGGAGTCTCCATAGTCTGCAAGAGCCAATGCAAATCCCATTATATATATCTTTTTATATAAAATTTTGATAAATTAAAAAAAAAAATGAACTTTATTTCGGAAATTCTTCATATTTTAAGGAAGATTTTGGGGGAAAAAACATTAGATTTTTTAATGTCGTTTTCGACTCGAGAACTTTAATTTTTTGGCATAATTTTATATCTAAATACTTTAAAAGAATATATACGACAAAGAATTCATTTGCATTAGGTTTTAACTATAAATTTGTATGCAATTTCAGAAATTACTAAATATCTCATATATAAAAAATAAAGATTCATAAAAGTCCAAATGATTTTGAATATAACATTAAAAATATATTTGAGTTTATTTTTTGCGCCTCTTTAAGATTTTTTATTCTTTTAAAAGAAAAAAAAGGATTGTACACGTAATTGGTAGTGGCACAAAAATGAATTGAGAAAGAAAAATGTTGCGAAAGTAGTAAATTGTTTAAGCGAGTTTAGTGAAGTGTGAACGAATGAACGTCAAGTGCTAATTAAATTTAAAATTCATTACCATTATATTATTCATTATTGATATATTAAAATTAATAATTGCTTATTTTAATTTTAAATATATTATTGTCATGACTATTCGATAATTTTGATTCATGTTACATGAGAAGATTGCTTTCTCTGTATAGGCAATCCTACGAGAGCACAACACTTAGACATCCTGTTTCTTGCAAGAATTGTTACATAACCATGTCTGCTGTCTTTTTTATGAACAGAAGTTGGCAGTCACATGGAAAATGGAGTTTGAGGACGAGCTACAAATTGTGGAATTCAAAGGTAATTGCGGGCTGTTTTTCTATCATTTATTTATTGATGTTCTTGTAAATTCTATTTTATGCATGTTATTTCCACAATCTTTATTTACTTTTGCCAGGAAGGTAAAAAATTCAAGAAAAGAAGATTCGCGGTGTGGAGGAAACTTGGTAAACGGTTTGGTCTTTGGGCTCAAATTTTATGCTTTTTTTTTTTCTTTTGTGTGTTGTTTAATAGTTATTGGTGAACTATAGATTTTATTCGTCTAAGCTAGATATGTTCTCACCTCTGCTTATGGAACTCAACACCTCAGCTTGGCATATACTCGTTACCTGAGCTCGATGTGCACTCAATACCTTGACTGGAATGACAAGTCACTTTAGGCATGTATTTTACCACGCCCAAGCCAGGATAAGAGACTAGCCTGTACCCCTAGTGTGGCCCCCCTGTGGGGATATACCCCTAGTAATTAGTATGTCCCCCGTATCCTGATCAACCACCAGGGAACAAATTGCATGGCAAGTAGCGTGTAAGGCCCCAACGTAGTACGCTCTAAATCTCTTGATATAACATATTTACTGTATATTGCTTCTACCTT
>CAJQUN010001830.1:0-43312 GCA_907163345.1 Haberlea rhodopensis
TAACGGATATCACTTTTATCCTTTCGCGCCTTACTAAGATTGCCACGGTGCTTTGCTTTGGCAAACCACCACACTGTACAATCGAAGTTTTTGACGAGTACTTTGTAGTTTTGGAAGGCCTCACAACTTAATATTTTAGAGGGATTTATTGATCTCATGATTAGTTGATAATTAAAATATGTCCACTACATATAGTTGTATACATATCTACATATATGTGTAATACAATTATCAATCTAAAACATAAGATAAATCAGCATCAACATACTAATTAAACGTGGACATGGTTATAGCCCCTACTAGCGATTTTCTCAAGCCAATGAGAAAATCCTAAGAGTCAACCTAAGGTAACTTCACAAGCACCTTCCTTTGGCTCCAATTTGTGAATGGCCTCCTCATCCCGGCACCTTGCTCCATCTTCTTGATCACCATCAATAATTAAACTATACTATTTACAAGATATAGAATTCCTCGATTCACATTCGAGGGGAGCATAGGGAGGGATAACATTTAGAATAAATAGAGAAGACGACACGCAGGTCGTATTATAACTTACAAAATTCACAAATCCTATCTAATAGGTCAAAGGGCTATAACCACGCACCATGCTCAAACAACACATAAGCATGCATTAACATTTAATTAATTAAATCTAAACATTTTAAATTATTCTTATTAAACTGCAAAATAAATTTCGAAATATTATCGTACGCTCGGGACATCAACATGCCACGAACTAAAAACGACTAAACCATGAACCATCATGGTTCGAATCATCATAGACCCTGGCTGGACCCAATCATGGGCCTAGGGTTCGAAACCCTAGCCCATGGCCGAACCATGGCTTGGTGTTGCGGCGCCGCTAGGGTTCCAAACCCTAGCCGCCAAGCACCATTTTGTTTTTCCATCGAGCCAAAATGGCTCGAAACGCCGGATAATTGAGCCACGAGTCATGGTCAGGTCATGTACGGTGGTGGCTTAACCATTCGAGCCAAGGGTTCGAAAACAACCTAGCTCTCACGTGGTGAAAGCGTTTATACCATGCATGCGTGAACCATATCGAGCCAAAAGAGTTCAAAACTCATCCACGTCTCGAAACCTCCATGCACGAACAAGATCCACAAACAACATGCCATCTCGAGCCAAGGTTCGAAAACCCTAGCTAAAGGGCGACGATGTACGAGCCCATGCACGGTACTAGGGTTCGAAACCCTAGCCGTCAGGAGCCAATGGGTTCTAAAACCCTAATCAAGTTTCGACACTTCCATGCACAATTATTAGCCACAACGGCTAAACCATCTCGAGCCAAGGGTTCGAAAACCTAGCCCTCATGTGGCAGCCGTGTGGCATTTGTGATGGTGGTGGCCGAACCACTTAAGCTATGGGCTCGGTTTTTCGCCTTCATGTATCGTATACAATGAACTTCAATTATATCAAATATAATTGTATGATAATTATACAAACTCAATTTTTTCATATCATATATGAATTATACAGTTTTAAAGCATGCAATACAAATCTAATATGATAAATAATTTATTAACCACATAAATCCGATATGAGCCTTGTACACGGCTCTGATACCACTGTAAAGTATCCAACAAGCATGGAACGCAAGCGGAATTTTTAAAATTTGGATTACTATAACCGCGGATCTATACATAGGTTGTTCATATCGGATAAATGAATAAAGATAAGGTCTCACCCCTGTAGCCGTTTGTAGCGGATTGAGAGATTCCACGGAGCAGCCCACGTCCAACGCCTCCTCCGAGTCACTAGCAAAACTTAACAAGTTTTGCCTCAACGGTATCCACACGATCAAATCGTGTGAAGGGATAGTAAGACAAGTTGCTAGACAAGTTCTTAACCGGAACAAGATAACACACTCGATCTAATCGGAAAAGGAGGCACGACATAAAAACACCAAGAACCACACGGCTATGAAGAAGCCGAGAGCTCAAGTTGATGGTGCTGGCCGTGTGCTTTTGTGGTTTTAGGTTGGAATGATATGAATTGTTCCAAACAATTAATCATAACCTTGTCTTTATCTTATAAGATTTAATTAAGGTTTAAGGCTTTCTTAAAGCCTCATGGGCCCAATCCCATGATTTAATTAAATCTTTATAATCTTTTAATTAAGACTCTTCTTAATTAATTAATTCATCCAATGAATTTAATTTCCCTTCTCGATTTAATCTTTTGTGCGACCCGATAGGATCTTGTAATGTTGGCAGTTACATAAAATCTTATTTTACGTTACAAGCAAGGAGCGGTGTCTAGCAACATATCGAGGCTACCCAAATTACAGGAATGTCAATGACTCGACATAACCTTTAGAACTTGTGATAATATTAACCATGTAACTTAATCCCTTTGTCCTTTGTGTTTAGATTGAACACGAGTCATGAAATAGTCATACTCGTATATTCAATCTTTATTTCTTGATCCCCAAGTAGAACTAGAATAAACGAATAAGCTCGATATCTCATATCGACTCATTCGAGCATGGCCATGCATTTTAGTTCTCACTTGATCAAGGGCCAAACACATCTCCTGTTATATAGGAGGGACAAATCCTATCTCGATCAGTCAACATCCCTCTACATAATTCGTAGTGTATCCAATAGTCGCCTTTATAGTTTACCCAGTTACGGGTAACGTTTGACAATATCAAGATACATAACTCCTTATGTCGGGATCTCTGATGATCACAAGTCGTAAGGATTACATACATTATTATCACTATGAGAATTGCATATGACGATCATATAACTATCCATGTTGCATTCTCATGGTGGGTCTGTCCAGTACATCGTTCTCTAACATGTACCCATATGTGATTTGATATCTCATATCAATGAACAATTCATCGATCAACACATACTAGTCTCTACGTATTATCATTATACATATTCATGATAATACTTGACTAGGGACATCTTTAAGAATAATACAATATTATTCTAAGGACATTAACATATATATTAATTCATATTGCACAGTTAATCGAATAATATATAATAATGAATTGCCATTCATAAAATCATAAACATTGTATGTAAAAACAATCATCTAATGACTTGTCTTAGGGCATATCCCAACACTTTATTGTTTGACCCCAACTTATAAATAACCTCAAAGTCATAACCCAACAACTTAGCTAGCCAATTTTGTTGAGCGGGTGTAGTTATACGCTGTTGAGTGATGTATTTTAAGGGCTTTTGAGCCGTCAGCACCTTAAGTGTCAGCCTAACAAATATGGTCTCCAATTTTGAATAGCCAAGACAAGAGCCTTTAATTCCTTTCATAAACCGATTTTGCAAGTGTCCTTTCAGTTACTGCTTTACTAAAATAGGCGACAAGCCTCCCTTCTTGCATTAAGAAAGCCCCTAAGCCACGGCCAGACGCGTCACATTCTATAATCAATTCCTTGCTGAAATTGGGAGCTACTAATACAGAGTCGTGGTTATTAAATCCTTCATCTTCTCAAAGGCATCCCTCGCTTCCTCTCCCCATCTAAACCCCCCCTTTTAAGCAATTCAATGAGGGGTTTAGCAATCTTACCATAATCTTTGATGAAGCGTCTATAATACCCCGTCCACACCCAAAAATCCCCGTACGCCTTTAACATTTTTGGGTATAGGCCAATCACGTACACTACATACCTTGCTAGGGTCAACTTTCATTCCTCTTTTTGACACAATATGGCCTAAATAGTCGACTTGCTGCTGCCCAAAATGCAATTTTTTATTGGCTACAAATTGAGGAGTTTGGAGCACTTTAAACACTATTCTCAAGTGATACAAGAGTACGGTAGGAGGAGCTGTAAACTAAGATGTCATAAAAAAAACCAACACAAATCTCCTCAAATATGGTCTAAGAATGTCAGTCATAGTGGATTAGAAAGTTGTTGGTGCATTTTTTAATCCAAAAGGCATTACTGTAAACTCATAGTGGTCCGAGTGAGTCTTAAATGCAGTTTTTGGGATTCGTCTTGCTTAACTCTAATTTGGTGATACACTGCCCTCAAATCAATCTTAGAAAACATGGTAGCACAAAAAAACTCAACCAACAATTCATCAACTACTGGAATAGGGTGTTTATCTGACATCGTAATATCATTAAGGGCCCTATAATTGACACAAAATCGCCAACTCTAATATTTTTTTTTGACTAAAGTACTGGACTAGAGTAGGGACTAATGCTTGGTTGAATAATTCCAGCCATAAGCATATCACTTACCAGTAGTTCTATTTTGTTTTTTGATGGTGAGCGTACCTATAAGGACGTACACACAATGGTCCTTCCACTTCTTTGATTATAATTGCATGATCTTGCTCTCGTAAAGGTGGTAAGCCATCGGGTACACTAAACAGCCCCTGGAACTCCTCTAACAGCTTATTAAGTTGTTCCACACATGCACTATCATACTGCCTGTTAGGTTCTGTGGTGGAAACATACAATAACATTCCTAAAAACTCTATCTCGCGAAGCTTCACCAGAGATGACAAAGAGGCTGGTGTTTTGTAAGAGATAGATCTCCTCTTAGTATCACCTCCTCTTGTTTATGATTGAATTTCATATTCATTGTTCACATACGACCGTGACTTCTCCTAAAGTAGATAAGCAAGCTACTCCCAAAATCAAATCCACTCCCCCCAACCCAAACAGGTAACCATCCACCTCTATTTCACAGCTACCCTAATTTGTTTTTAATTTCTCACACCTCCCTTTTGACAATACCCTATGACCATCACCTAAACACACCCCAAAACTCGTGTGTGTTAATGACTAGAAGTTGTAATCGCTCCACTAGGCAGTTGGATACAAAATTATGGCTTGTCCCACTATCTATCATTACAATGATAGGTGCGCTCGCTAAACTAACCCTCACTTTAGTTGTTTTGAGTTGAGATATTACCCCCCACAGAATACAATGGGAGTTCCATGTAACTAACCTCTCCATCACCCCTACACCTTCTAGTCCTTGTACGTCAACTTCGTGTTCAAGCTCAGCCCTTTCATCCTCGTCTTCATCCTCTGCCATTACTATAATGCGTAATGACTAGGCTGGACATTTATGTCGTGGGTGAAATTTTTGCTTACAACAGAAGCATAATCCAAACTCCTTCCTCCTCAAAAACTCTTGATTCGAAAGTGTATAACCCTCCCTTGATATGTTATCTCCGCTCCAACCCAAGGATAATTGGTTTTTGCATTTAGTATCATTGGAATTTGAGGATGGAGCACTTTAAACACTATTCTCAAGTGATATAAGTGTTTGGCAGGAGAAGAGCTATAAACTAAGATGTCATAAAAAAAATCAACACAAATCTCCTCTAATATGGTCTAAGTATCTCATTCATAGTCGATTGAAAAGTTGCTGGTGCATTTTTTAACCCAAAAGGCATTACTAAAAACTCATAATGGCCCGAGTGAGTCCTAAATGCAGTTTTTGGGACGTCGCCTTGCTTAACTCTAATTTGGTGATACCCCACCATCAAATCAATCTTAGGAAACATGGTAGCACCAAATAATTCATCCAACAATTCGTCAACTACTGGAATAGGGTATTTATATGACACCATAATATCATTAAGGGCCCTATAAACGACACAAAATCGCCAACTCCCATCCTTTTTCACAAAAATAACTGGACTAGAGTAGGGACTAATGCTTGGTTGAATAAATCCAACCATAAGCGTATCACTTACCAGTCGTTCTATTTCATTTTTTTGACTGTGAGCGTAACTATAAGGACGTACACACACTGGTCCTTCCCCATCTTTGATTATAATAGCATGCTCTTGCTCTCGTAAAGGTGGTAAGCCATGGGGTTCACTAAACAACCCAACCCCTGGAACTTCTCTAACAGCTTATTAAGTTGTTCTACGTATACACTATCATCGTCATACTGCTTGTCATGTTCTGTGGTGGAAACATACAATAACATTCATAAAAATTCTATCTCGCGAAGCTTCACCAGAGATGACAAAGAGGCTGGTGTTTTTGTAAGAGATGGATCTCCTCTTAGTATCACATCCTCTTGTTTATGATTGAATTTCAAACTCATTGTGCCCCAATTGACCGTGACTTCTCCAAAAGTAGATAACCAAGCTACTCCCAAAATCAAATCCACCCCCCCCCCCCCAAACCCAACCAGGTAACCATCCATCTCGATTTCACATCTACCCAAATTTATTTTTAATTTCTGACACCTCCCTTTTGACAATACTCTATGACCATCACCTAAACAAACCCCAAACTCGTGTGTGTTAGTGACTAGAGGTTGTAATCGCTCCACTAGGCGGTTGGATACAAATTTATGACTTGCCCCACTATCTATCATTACAATGATAGGTGTGCCCTCTAAACTACCCCCCACATTCATTGTTTTCGTTGAGATATGCCCCCACACCTTCTTGTCCTTATAGATCAACTTCGTGTTCTAGCTCATCCCTTTCATCATCATCCTCATCCTCTGCCATTACTATAATGCGTAATGACTTGGCTGGACATTTATGTTGTGGGTGAACTTTTGGTTACAACGGAAGCATAATCCCAACTCTTTCCTCCTCAAAAGTGCTTGATTCAAAAATGTATAACCCTCACTTGATTTGTTATCTCCGCTCCTACCCAAGGATAGTGGATTTTGGCGTTTAATATCAGTGGAATTTTAGGATGGAGCACTTTAAACACTATTCTCAAGTGATATAAGTGTTTGGTAGGAGAGAAGCTAAAAATCTCATTCCTAGTGGATTAGAAAGTTGCTGGTGCATTTTTTAACCAAAAAGGCATTACTAAAAACTCACAGTGGCCCGCGTGAGCCCTAAATGCAGTTTTTGGGACGTCGTCTCGCTTAATTCTCATTTGGTGATACACCGCCCTCAAATCAATATGAGAAAACATGGTAGCACCAAATAATTCATCCAACAATTCATCATCTACTGGAGTAGGGTATTTATCTAAAACCGTAATATCATTAAGGGTTCTATAATCGACACAAAATCGCCAAATCCCATCCTTTTTTTTGACTAAAATAACTGGACTAGAGTAGGGACTAATGCTTGGTTGAATAATTCCAACCATAAGCATATAACTTACCAGTCGTTCTATTTTGTTTTTTTTACTGTGAGCATACCTATAAGGACGTACACACATTGGTCCTTCCGCATGGTCTTGCTCTTGTAAAGGTGGTAAGCCATTGGGGTCACTAAAATATCCCCTGGAACTCCTCTAACAGCTTATTAAGTTTTTCCACACATACACTATCATCATCATACTACCTGTCATGTTCTGTGGTGGAAACATATAGTAACATTCCTAAAACTTCTATCTCATGAAGCTTCACCAGAGATGACAAAGAGGTTGTTGTTTTTGTAAGAGACGGATCTCCTCTTAGTATCACATCCTCTTGTTTATGATTGAATTTCAAACTCATTTTTCCCCAATTGACCGTGACTTCTCCCAAAGTAGATAACCAAACTACTCCCAAAATCAAATCCACGCACCCCCAACCCAAACAGGTAACCATCCATCTCGATTTCACATCTACCCAAATTTATTTTTAATTTCTCACACCTCCCTTTTGACAATACTCTATGACCATCACCTAAACAAACCCCAAACTCGTGTGTGTTAGTGACCAGAGGTTGTAATCGCTCCACTATGCGGTTGGATACAAAATTATGGCTTGCCCCACTATCTATCATTACAATGATAGGTGTGCCCTCTAAACTACCCCTCACATTCATTGTTTTCCGTTGAGATCCCCACACCTTCTTGTCCTTGTAGCTCAACTTCGTGTTCTAGCTCAGCCCTTTCATCATCATCTTCATCCTCTGCCATTACTATAATGCATAATGACTTGGCTGGACATTTATGTTGTGGGTGAACTTTTGGTTACAACAAAAGCATAATCCCAACTCTTTCCTCGTCAAAAGTGCTTGATAAAAAAATGTATAACCCTCACTTGATTTGTTATCTCCGCTCCTACCCAAGGATAGTGGATTTTGGCGTTTAATATCAGTGGAATTTAGGATGGAGCACTTTAAACACTATTCTTAAGTGATATAAGTGTTTGGTAGGGGAGAAGCTAAAAATCTCATTCCTAGTGGATTAGAAAGTTGCTGGTGCATTTTTTAACCAAAAAGGAATTACTAAAAACTCATTGTGGCCTGCGTGAGCCCTAAATGCAGTTTTTGGGACGCCGTCTCGGTTAACTCTAATTTGGTGATACCCCGCCCTCAAATCAATCTGAGAAAACATGGTAGCACCAAATAATTCATCCAACAATTCGTCATCTACTGGAGTAGGGTATTTATCTGACACCGTAATATCTTTTCCCCTTCCCCCAGAATTGTAAGCACCCATCTCCACCTCCCATCTTGTTTGGTGTTGATTTAGGTAAAAGTTTTGTGGCTGGAAATTTAGTTGAAATTTAGAGGAGGATCACATGTAGTAAGCCACTCTCGATTATTATACATTGTACCTTTTCCTTTTATTTCAATTTCTGAAGCAGCGATCTCACGTTCTACTCCTCGAGCTAACTCCATGGCTCGGATTATTTTCATGGGCCTATGAGTTTGGACTTTGAAACTTAATTTTCTTCCTCATCCGCACCAAAAATATGCCAATATAGTGTTCCTTCGATAAACAAGGAATCAGCAGCTCAAATTTTTCAGTATACTCATGTTCTGTAACTGATTTCTGCTTCGGGGATTGCAATATTTGATATGGGTTCTCAACCATATCTCCACTAAGACGGTGAATCATTTCAACTTTGAATTTGTTCCCACTGTAAATCTGGAATGCGTTGTTGAATCCAACGGAACCAATGCATTGCCACGCCCTCCATACAAATGCATGCCATTGAAACCTTGTTGATGTGGGGTGTATTGATATCAAAATGCTGATCCTCACGAACAACCCAACCTACCGGATCCACGCCCGTAAAGATAGGCAACTCTAATCCGCGCAAAGTGTGGCGCATTTCGTCATGCCCAGAGTTTCGATCAAATCCCGTTTCTGCCATACCTTCTGCAAATGCATTCTCCCCCTGCGGATCACCTTTCAGAGGTCCAATTGGGCCAGTGTCAAAATGACGACTGTCTTTCGTGATTGTTGGAATATTGTTATTCGTCTGAACAAGGTAGAGACGCAACAGTGGCGTTATGATCCTTGATGCTTCCTTCCTGATTTAACAATAATTGGTCAAGTCCCGTTTTCCATTCTTGATTGCGTTCTTCGTTGCTTAAAACCAATTTTTCAAGAGCTTCTAATTCAGAATCCGCACGTGTTTTCGTCATTGTTGTATCACCTTGTGGTTCGTCGAGGTCGGACCAATTGTTATGTACTTAATTCTAGGGTTATCGCACGATAATGGAAATCAACTATAATAGATGTTGAATCAAAACAAGTTGTATTGTTGAAATCAAAACAAAGGAAATTACATGTCATGCCTCGATATGACGTATTCATATGTTAGATGATTATGGTGTAATTATGATTAATTACAGTACGATGTGGACTCGGTTTCGGACTGAACCGAGCACGATTAATGTTATGCATGAATGAAATCACATAGTTGACTTCTAATATGTCTTGCCTTTAACATGTGACTTCTAATGTGTCTTGCCTTTAACATGAATTTGGAGAGCATGTGTATTTGCATTTGGAGTGCATGTAGAGGTGATAAGATAGAATTAAATATCAGATTATAAACACATATTTCACCTACAAATCTCTACACATACTCTCTAGTGTCTCTTGGTGTCTTTGTTTGATTCTAGCTTAGAAACATGTTCACCATGAAATATGTGGTAAGGAGAAGTTGCATACTCTACTTTATGTAGTTAGTTGGTTTTGTACGAGTGGTTTTGGTACATCTGTAACAACTTAACTAGTAAGATACTCTCAAACAGTGGATGAATTACTTAATTCTGACTCACATATGTATGCTTAATTAAATACATAATGGATTAAGTAAAGAGGACCCCACATTAGTGGTATCATCAAGTGGTCTACGTCGTTTATTGGCATATTTCACCTTTTAAAGGTGTACTACGGTTTGGTAAGCGTGGAAAATTGTCTCCACAGTATGTTGGTCCGTATGAGGTGTTGCAACGTATTGGTACGTTGGCATATCGATTGGCACTACCACCGGCCTTGAGTAGTATTCATGGTGTTTTTCATGTTTCACTATTGAGGAAGTATGAACCAGATCCGAGTCATGTATTACAGTTACCTGATGTACAGTTGGATACAGATGTGTCGTATGAGGAACGGCCGGTTATGCTCTTGGATCAAGCTGAACGCAGGTTGCGTAATAAAGTGATTCCTATGGTTAAGGTACAGTTGGACAGACGGGGTGTCGAAGAGGCAACGTGGGAGACGGAGCAGCATATGATGCAACGGTATCCGGATTTGTTTTATGGTATGATTTTACAGTTTTATAATACTGTTGGTACATACGTACTGTACTGTTGCATACATGATCATGTTTCCTATCTTCTTCTAGTAGGATTGTTGAGTTGCGTATCGAGATATGCATGTTATGTATATACAATTTCGAGGACGAAATTCAATAGGTGGGGGAGAAATGTCATGCCTCGATATGACGTATTCATATGTTAGATGATTATGGTGTAATTATGATTAATTACAGTACGATGTGGACTCGGTTTCGGATTGAACCGAGCACGATTAATGTTATGCATGAATGAAATCACATAGTTGACTTCTAATGTGTCTTGCCTTTAACATGTGACTTCTAATGTGTCTTGCCTTTAACATGAATTTGGAGAGCATGTGTATTTGCATTTGGAGTGCATGTA
This sequence comes from Haberlea rhodopensis, assembly GCA_907163345.1. Lineage (NCBI taxonomy): Eukaryota > Viridiplantae > Streptophyta > Magnoliopsida > Lamiales > Gesneriaceae > Haberlea > Haberlea rhodopensis. The sequence goes on from CAJQUN010001830.1 coordinate 10,836, forward strand.
GAGGTGATAAGATAGAATTAAATATCAGATTATAAACACATATTTCACCTACAAATCTCTACACATACTCTCTAGTGTCTCTTGGTGTCTTTGTTTGATTCTAGCTTGGAAACATGTTCACCATGAAATATGTGGTAAGGAGAAGTTGCATACTCTACTTTATGTAGTTAGTTGGTTTTGTACGAGTGGTTTTGGTACATCTGTAACAACTTAACTAGTAAGATACTCTGAAACAGTGGATGAATTACTTAATTCTGACTCACATATGTATGCTTAATTAAATACATAATGGATTAAGTAAAGAGGACCCCATATTACAGAACAAGAAATAACTCATACGCTTAATATTACTTCGAAGAGGAACTCCGTCTCGGCCCAAGCTCTATGCTTGCCGAAAAACTAACAAAATTCATCTCCCTCTCATTCTTCCTTCCCCCACTACTTTTATGCTCCCATCTTACTCAATTAACTGTCCATTCACACTACCCCGCTCAACTGCTCTTTCCCACTACTTTATACATGTGTATGATTCTCCCTTCTTGAATAAACTCGTAAATCCTGGGCTTTGACATGGGGTTCAAGTAATGTGTCATTGGTCTTCTGATAATTGGGTCCATAACAATTCCCCATAGAATGAGCTTTGTATTGCCGTATCCATTATGTAAGAAGTCTTGTTGTGTTTCTGTCACATTTTCTGAATTGTGTAGTTTACCCATTAGACATCCTCAAAAATCATGAAATTTAAAAATTTGTGCTTCTTGATACTGGAAATTATAGAATGGTTTGAAACTCAAAATAATTTACTTGGGTTTTTGAATATGAAAACTTTTTTAATGGTTGGGTTTTTTTAAGTAATTTTCCCTGACTTATTCAATATTTGGAGAACCTTCTTACTTCTTGTCTTGTGAATATAAAGCTAATTTTCTTATTTTTTTGTTGTATTAAATCAGGCAATGGGAACAAACATGGTCTTTATTCTGCGCTTCTCACGGATTATGATGCACATGATGCTGCTGCTTGCATGTATCGGTTGGCAAAGTTAAGGTGTGATTATGTTTTCTCCATATAATATTTTTTAAGCTATTGAATCTTATGTTTGTAGACTTTGATATTATACTGATTTTCTTTTATTTTACAGTGCCTTGAGTTACTTTTAATGAATTATTCTGAATTATTGTTCTAGTTTGTTTATAGTTTTAATTGTAAAGATATCAGTCTGTTGTATAAGTCTTCTTAGGTACGGTGTCATCAAATTTGTAAACTATGTGGCGAAGGCACACTTTTATATCAAAGTCAACTCCTCTTACCTTTTCTCATTTTAGAAAAGGATTGAAAAAATTTCATGAGTATGGATTGATTTACCCCATTTGAGTCCACTTTCATCTTCTTCTCTGCATAACAACAAGACAGCACCCCCCCAATCCATGCCTTTCTTCCTCCCAGTTATTTGCTATTTCCTTCTTAACATATCCTAAGAACCGCAGTTTGGTTTTCTTACACAATATTTATAGTCAATTTTCCATTGACGGCCTTCTTTTGATTTGTAACTTTGGAATGTTTCTCCTAGGGTATGTGAAAGTTTAGGGGAGAAAAATATGTTATTGAATCATATAAAAGTGTACACATTTATAAGGATTTATAGGGGAAATATTAGGTATCTAGTCCCTAAATCAAGGAGTTTCTAATCTAAATGATATTATTTTCATTTAAAAGATATTCTAATCTATTTACAATTCTAGTATATCTTCTACCATATATCTATCATGCCCAACTTGCTAATAAGAAATTCTAAGTTTGGTTTGAATAATCCCTTTGTGAGAATATTTGCTACTTGTTGCGATGTTGGGATGAAAGGCATATAAATAGCTCTATTCTTAATCTTTTCTTTTATAAAATGTCTGTCAATCTCAACGTATTTAGTTCTATTATGTTGGACTGGGTCATGAGCAATGCTAATGGCTGCCTTTTATCACAATACAACTTCATAGGCACTGTCACTAGTGTTCTCGCAAATTCCGTGTGCCACTGATCTATACTCAGCTTCGTCACCACTACGGGCTGCAACATTCTGCTTCTTACAACTTCATCACCACTACGGGCTACAAATTTACAATAGCCTGATGTAGACCTCCGATCCGAGATAGATCCTGCCTAACCTGCATCTATGTAGGCCTCAATACCTCGTTGCTGATATTTTTGAGCTTTCTTCAAATATCTCAGAATGCGGTAGACTGTTTCTAGGTGTTCTTCACGAGGAGAATGCATAAACTTACTTACTGGGCTAACGACAAATGCTATATCTGGCCTTGTATTTGACAAGTAAATCAGTTTTCCCACTAGTTTATGATATTGGTTAGTTTCTACGGTTTCCTTCTTACTTCCAAATTTGTGATTTGGATCAATGTGTATTCGACAGGGCGACAACCACTCATTCATGTTTCCTTAAGTAAATCCACCACATATTTTACCTAAGACTTTGCAATAATTTTTTTCAACCTAGCTACCTCCATCCCGAGAAAGTATTTTAGTGAACCCGAATCTTTGATTTCAAATTCAGGCGCAAGACATTGCTTCAATGCTCCATTTTTAGCATGTCATCCCTGGTAAGAATAATGCCATCTACATAGACTATAAGAACAACTACCTTAACATCGGTTGAGTGACGTATGAACATGGTGTGGTCTGCCTGTCCCCGAGCATATCCTTATTTTTTTACAAATGGAGTGAACTTTTCAATCCAGGCTCTCGGCGTCTGTTTTAATACGTACAAGGCTTTCCTTAGTTTGCATACTTTTGAGCCAAACTGGTTCTCAAAACCTGGAGAAGGATCCATATAGACTTATTCTTTTAAGTCGCCATGAGGAATGCATTCTTTATGTGACTTAATATAATTGTTGGAGTGGCCAGTTTAGATTCACTGTAATGGTTAGAAGAACTCTGACAGTATCTAGTTTTGCCACAGAGCAAAGGTCTCAAGGTAGTCAATCACATATGTTTGAGTGAACCCTTAGCTACTAGGAGAGCTTTGTATCTCTAAAGATCCATCAGCTTTGAACTTGGTAGTGAACATCCATTTGCAGCCAAGCGTTTTTCTCTTTTTTGGTTGTTCCATCACTTGCCACGTTCCATTTTTTCAAGGGCTCGCAATTTTTCAAGAACCGCCTCCTTCCGCTCAGGAACATCTAGAGCATCCTGTACATCCTTTGGAATCTCCACACTAAATAATTGAGAGAAAAATGCAGAATTTATAGGTAACAAAATTGGACATTAGACTTGATACAACTTCCGACACTCTTACATTGAACAATTGGAAGTCAAGCTCGACATAGATGCGGACTGACTCAAGTCTGGATGTGAAATGGTGGCATCATGAGAATTACCTGCATTATTATTGGAGTTTGGAATGATCTGAGGTGCATATTCTTGACAGTGTTGAGAGGCATCAAACTCCTTTCCTTGTTTCTGGTTCCTTCTTGAATAGACAAGTAGCTTACCTGTTTGTTCATTATTTTCATTCCTACATACGTTGTGAGATGACTCCATAGTTCCAATTAGAAGAAGATTATGACTTAGAACATGACCCTCCCTTTTCAGCCTTCTAGATCTCCGATCTAGATCTTCCTTGACATATCCTTGTCGTCTGAGCCTCATCCTCGCCCATGTAGTGTCCGTGTACCATAGAACATTACTCATACCATTCGATCGCTCGTATCTTTTCCCGACCCCTAGCCGTCGGACTCGAGTTACCTTCACGGCACTATTTTGGTCAGTAATAAAGTGTCACGATCACTCACAACCATTAGAGATGGTGAAGTTCGTGAGAGAGAGAATGAAAGGGGTGAACTCCCTGAACCCATCTCGTCTCAACCCGTCAATCCCTAACCATTCCTAACCCTTTCATTCTTTAGCATCTGACGTTCCTAAAAGCCTAACAACAATAGCACAACGACAGTACAATGACAGTATAGTCAAACTTAGAGTGGCAGTATGTGAGGTACGAGAAAATCCATATCGATCGAGGGGTTGAGAAACCCGAGTGGAGCGCCGAAGTGGATGAACCGGGTGGATAAAGTGGAGGATCAGTGAACGGGTTTGGAGTACCAATGGTAGACATGATCTGGTTTAAAACGCTCAATAGCAGAGCCACGTTATCAAAAATCGGAAGCACCGCAATAGGAGAATCAGAGGGAACCTGAGACTGAAAAATGTTGATGTTGTAGAGATAACATTCTGAGTGATTTGAACTTTATTAACCTGAGCATCATAACAAATGCATCCTTCTTGAGTTGGAGAGTATCCCAGAAATGCACACTTAACGGATTGGGCAGCAAGCTTGTGACGCTCAGGAGGCGGGATATGAACAAAACAAACACAATCAAATGTGTGAAGAGACTCATATTTAGGAGACATGCCATATAAACGAAAATAAGGATAACCATAATTTAAAGTTGTAGTGGACCAACGAGTGATCAAATAGACAACAATGGATAATGATTCGACCCAGAATTTAGTGGTTACAGATGAATCAAGTGTCAAAGTACGAACAACATCTATTAAATGACGATTCTTACGTTCGGCCACTTATTTCTGTAAGGGAGTATAAGGACAAGATTGTTAGGAGATGATTGTGTTTTTGTAAAGATAGACAAAAATGCACGAGACAAATATTCCCTGACCGAGTCAGAGCTTAAGGTTTTGATAGGAGCATCAAACTGTGTCTCGATAAAGCAAAAAAAATGTTTGAAATATAGAAAACACCTCAGCTTTGGAAAGAGGAAATATATCTAGGTAAATCTACTAAAATCATAGATAAAAGTAACAGTACCGAAATTGAGCATGAGACATAACATGACTAACACCCCAGACATAAGTATGCTCAATCTACAGCACTGTGGAGCACAACCATGCGAAGGAAAATGTAAAATTTTACTCTTACTAAGATGACAAGTCTCACAGTCAAAAGAAGTAAAACAAATAAATCTTTCCCAAAAAACCATTATTCAATAGATGAGTCAAGACACGTGAATTTGGGTGCCATAATTTTACATGCCAGACTTCAGGTTTATTGGCCGTAGCCGAACAAGCAAGAGAAATGATATTAGGAATAGAAAATTGTCTAGGAAAAAGATGTCCCACTTTATGCCACTTCCCGATCACTGATCGTCTGATCCTGCACAAGACAACCACCACGTGAGAATATTCATAATTATTATCCATCAATTGCCCAATATAAATAAAATTCATAGTTAATTCAGAGGAGACAAATATATCGTGGAACGTAGATCCCAAATCACCAACTACGGTAACAGGGAAAGTACTCCCATCAGCAAGCTGGATATTTTTGCGAACCCCCATATTCACGAACATTTGAAGGCCTACATACCATTGATCATATGATTAGACGCGCCGAAATCAACAATCCAAGAAGACGTAGAGGGACAACCAGCACCTTGGAGGCCCAATGCCATAAATGCATTTGACCATGGCAGAGTGAGAACATGCGAATTAGAGGTGACAACGGGAGGTGCAGGAGGTTGGATGACAGCCTGTAGAGCACACTTACAGTCTTTGATGGTGTGTCCGTCTTTCTTACAGTAATTGCGAACCTTATTATTAGGATAGTTACAACCAACATGCCCGAAGTCTTTGCAGCAGTGGCACTGCACATATGACCTTCCTTTGCCCTGTGCCACATATGCGACATTCATAGCCACTGAGCCAGATGGTAGAGTTACTTGAGTGGATAAACGTTCTTTATGAAGTAAAGCTCCAAGACATATATCCAGAGAGGGAACCGGATCGCGATTCAAGAGAAACGCTCGACATGCTCATACTCCGGACGAAGTTTCATTAAAATTGGTAACATTGACTCTCAGCATGAATTACTTGAAGGGCATCAAGCGCAGTGAGGGAACCTTATCATGAACGATAGCCGAATACTCACTCCAAAGATTAAGAAAAGCAGAGTGATTACCCTGAGTGTACTGATTGACCTGAGTGTACTGGTTGATATCCAATTCCGGATGGAACTTACGAGCACTGTTGTCTTGGTGGTAAATGCGTAGTAAACAAGCCCACATAGCCTAAGTCGTAGTAAAGCACCGAAGATTGGTGACAAGATGAGGCTCTAGTGTTCCCAGCAGCTAGGATATAACCTTGGCATCTTTGATTTCCCACTTGGCAAGTTCTTTTGAATCGGTGGGAATTGGAACAAATTTATCAATATGATGAGACAAGTAAATCGAGATATTTTTGGCAGTAAATCGAACAACACTGTTTTCAATCTACATGACATGGAGACAAAAAAAAATCAATAGGAATTCCTAGAAAGCATAACAACAGCAAAGAAATCCTAGCCACGACGACGAAGAACAGTAATAACGCGATGACAATAACCGTGCGATGAACAGTAACCATGGGATTACCAGTGTGAGAAACTCCAGACTTCTGCACACACACTATCATGCACAAAACCCTAGCCGGTGCCACACACTGTCAGGCACAAAATCGCGACGTACAGGTCGCATCGCGCACCCAGAACTCGCGATAGTGAACCGCCTCGCGAAACCCTAGATAGGCGCACATAAAGTCGGACGAAAAACCCTAAATCGTTGCACAACAGTTTTGCATAAAAACTACCGTGCAAAGCCCAACGAAAATTATAGCAAAACCTGATGCGAAAGATAAAAACTCACAAATCGCCGCATGATTGATGCAAAGAATTACATAAAGCTTAATCAAATGGCTCGATATCGTGTCAAGTTTTTGATTCGTTACCCTTTACTCCTGGTTTCCTTTTCATTATATAGAACAATATGGGTTACAAAATCCCAGATTTATAGTTACAGAATCTCTTAAATATGTTAACTATATACCTACGAATCTACTAGACTGCATCTGTTGAATACATTGTAAATATGTCTAAATGAATTAACTTAATTAATGTAGGTTAGCATAATTATAGTGATTAAATCCTAATTACTAGCTTAAATTCTAGGATATAGATTGATTATATAGCTTGATTCTAGGATCTAGATTGATTATATTTTTGTGTATGTATAGGGATCTTGTATCCATTAGTCAAATGAATAAAATATATGATTTACTATCAATATTGTTCTATCTTTTTCACATGTTCACATGGTACCAGAGCCGTGAGAATTTCCAATTGTATTTCCCGGTGATTTTTACCAGGTGATTTCCTCTTCGATTCCGTTTCCCGGTGATTTTTACCCGGTGATCCATTCTTCCATTCTTTCTAATCCAATATGTCTACATCCGACACATCCAAATCCACATCCGATGCACCCAAGTCCACGACAAATCCTTCGATAACTGGTTCTACAATTATCACCGCTGAAAAATTAAATGGTGGTACTACTCTACTTGGGCTGCCGATGTCGAGTTATGGTTCATGGGACAAGGTTATAAAGATTATCTCACAACAATATCTGATGATACTATGTAAGATCGATCCAGTTGGAACAGAATCGATGCTCAATTGTGCAGTATGCTTTGGCAAACTATTGATTCTTCACTAAACCAAATTTTCCGTCCACATAAGACTTGCTGTAGTGTTTGGGAACAGGCTAAAGCATTATACACCAATGATATCTCTCGCATTTATCCCATCTGTTCTGATCTAGTAAGACTTATTGCCCCACGAAAGCTTGATATGCCTATGAGTTCTTACTTAGGTAAAGTGCAGGGTATCCTTTCAGATTTCAATGAATTACTGCCCCCAGCTGCAACTCCACAAGAACAACTCTCTCAAAGAGGAACCTTTTTCATACTTTTCGCTCTATTTGGATTGCCAGCAGAATATTCTGCCAGTCGTGATCAAATTCTGGGTAGTCCCACAATTCCAAACCTCTCTCAAGCATTTTCTAGATTGCTATGAATTCCTAGTGACTCTCAATCAGGTGCGGAGGTTAGTATTGTGGACTTATCCGCTTTGGCATCTCTATCTAGCCAAAGAGGAGGCCGCAGTCGTGATCGTGCTGACCGTAGTCATGGTGGCTACAATGGTAATAGAAATCGTCCTACTTTTGAACATTGTAAAATGATTGGGAAGAATCTTTTGGGACATACAAAAGATCGTTGCTGGCTTTTAAGATGGACGCCCATCTACACCAGCGACAAATGTCGTACAATCTGACCAAAGTGAAATCTACGACCATGTAGAACCTTCAAACATAAAGCCAGAGTATGAAGATTTTTTAATGTGGTTTGCAGCCAAACAATCCTCCATGCCTGCTGCCTCAGTAGCACAAACTGGTAATTTTAGTGCTTGTGTATCTCAATCTCCTTCGCTTGGTCCATGGGTGTTAGAATCCACTGCATAGATCATATTTCTGGTAATCCACACCTTTTCTCCTCACTTAGCACCTGAGATTCTCTACCACAAATCACTCTTGCTGATGGTTCACAAACTCAAGCAAAAGGAGTTGGCTATGCCAAACCTATTCCTTCCCCTCATTTTGAATCTGTTCTTTTATACCAAGTTGCCCTTTTAACTTAATATATGTCTATCATTTGTGTCGCTCTCTTAAATGTTTAGTTACTTCTGATGAGGAATCTATTATTGTACAGGATCGAGGTACAAGACGGATTAAGTAGCGAGGACCCCACAATTGTGAAGGTCACAATTGGAAGATGGAGCCTTTTTCCTAGGTTCAAAGTCTGAATATATGGTTCTCCCTTCAAAATCTAATATATGGGATGTTTTATAGTGCCAAAATCGTCCATGAGTCCTCCAAGGTATGGTAAGATCCGAGCATATCTTTCAAAGTGGCAATAAAATATTTTCATCCCGTGAGTGGGTGCTGGGGCGCATAAAAAACCGCTCCGGGGTGCCTTAAAGCTTAAAAAACGTGCACAAAATTGGTCCACCTAGCGCTGGGGCGCCTGAAGCCAGTCGCCCCAGCACCTGGTATTCTGCCAGGGTCCTGAATTTTTGATTTCCGGGCGCTGGGGCGCCCCTTTCAGGCTGCGCCGTGGCTTCTGGTGCACCATTTTGACCCTTCAACATCCATCTTTTCAAGCCTCAAACTGGGTCTTCTCCACGCATTTTTTATCATTATTTAGCTCATTTTCTTCATTTCCTCGCATTTTCACAAAGATTCCTGAAACATGTAATCAATACCAAAAAGCATAATATCGTTCAAGAATCAATATAAAATGTAACGAGAAAACATAGAATTTAAGTACTAAATATGGCACTTGTCATAAACGCTAATACATAATACTATAAAAAAACAAAAGAAAAAAGATTAAATTAGTATTGTGGTGAATGATAAAAATATTAACTATTTTGAATGTTGGAGCATTGGACTAAATACATAAGAATCAATTAAAACTAAAGTTAGAAATTAAGGATTAATAATTAATAATTACAATAAGTAGGTTAAAAAATGTTATAAAAAAATTGACCTAAGGCCACAAGGAATAATAATTAAGAGTTATTGTGGACTATCTTGTTGTGCCTTAACTTCATTTTTTCATATTTAAAAACTAAAAACACAACTTATTATACTACTACTTGGGGAAGTCCAGTCTAGGTATCACCCCTGACTATTTATATATAAAATGTTGTAGGTATGAATATTATTTTTCTAATTGTTATTAATTTATTTCTTATTGATTTTTACTATTAAATTAATAATAAATAACAATTAATAAGTAGAATAATATTATTAATAAAATGATAATGAAAAGACGAAGAAGTCCAGGTGCAAATCATTTTAAAAGATAAGAGCGTTTTCGTATTTTCAACTGAAAAGGGAGTCAAAACTAAAATAAAATTTGACATATTGAGTGAAAATAAAGATTCCCTGATATAAGGACCGATTGTGGAAAAAATGTTTGAGTGAAATGATTTTATGGGCGTTTGCCCATTCTTTAGAGAATCGTATATTTATTATTTTAAATAATCAATTAATTTAAAACTTAAAACTTTCATTTTTTTATTTAAAAATTGGTTAAAACTTTGATTTTGTGGTTTTCAATTTGAGTTTCCTTTTAAATGGAATATTGAAACTTTATGTGCTTAGGATACATCATATCTTTACTTAGGGTGTGTTTGTAATTGCTTATTCAAGCACTTCTATGTTGATTTTACGTTAGAAAAAATTGTTTTTAAGCAAAAACATTGAGTGTTTGCCATTAAAATAAAAAAAAATAGCTTAATAAACTCCTATTAATTACAAGATTGCCTCCAAACAATTTAAAAGCAGTCCAAAGCATGCCATGACATGTTTCTCTGTCCCTCCTTATATATAACAAACGACTGGAGGTGGGCATTTTTAAATCGGGTTAATGTCGGGTTTTAAAACTCCTACCCGAAAATAATTTCGGGTATACCTATGTGGCTATCCCTCCTTATATATCCCTCAAATTATATTTAATATCAAACCCCTAATGATGTGTTTGATTGAATAAAAAATGGGCTTTGTATTTAGAGTTGGAATAATTGATTTGGATTCAGAATTTTACTTGGTGTTTGGTAACAAATAAAATGTTATTTATAAATTTGAATTGACACTACAAATAACATTATTTGGTATTTAAAAAAAATTATATCACTTATTATTTAGATACATTGCTTATAAATAGGGATTGCAATGGAACGAGTCTAAACCCGGATCCGTATTAAACTCGCCCCTATGAAACTTATTTAAACTCGGTCAAATGGGTCCTGAGGCAGGCCTGTACCCGTTTGACCGTTCTGATGCGAGATGGGGCAGGGCATGTTCGGTTTCAGCCAAACTCGCCCCGAACTCGCCGCGTATAAATATTTATTTAAATTTAAATTATTTGTTTATCTTACAATTAATAATTATCTCATATTCTCATTTTTATCTAGGGTTTTCAACGGTCGGTTAACTGACCGAACCGAACCGAATCGAACTGAATAAGTGTGATATCCAGAATAATTATTAATTGTTCAATGGATTTAATTATGATGTTTATATGATATGGCGGGATTAAATATTGGGTATCGAACTTTGGATCAGAGTTGGATTAAAGAAATACGGGTTGAATTTATAGTCTAAATTAAATTCAAGGGATATATTTTTTTATATATATTTGAGATGAGTTATAAATTAAGTTAGTAAGTAGTGGAGAGGGATTATAGTGGTGTAATTTTTTTATATTTAGGTTTGAACTAAAACAAAACACACATCCCACATGTTTTCACACACTCACGCCTCCCTCTCCCCATTCCCGTCGTCCCTGTTCCAGCCAAAGCAAATCAGATTTCCAATTCATTTTGGTGATTTCTGACCACGGTTAGTACATATCGAATCAAGTTGGTCCCTTGGTCGATTATACCTGTTATTGTTCAATTTTGAACCCTTTTTGTGCAATTTTTGGGATGAAAATTGGGGAAAATCGGGTGTTGCTAATATTCGTTCATGTCCAGATTTTGTCCTTCAAGATTGTTGGGTATTATGTTGAAGATTTGTTACTAAGTGAGTGTGTGTGCATGTGTGTGTGTTCTGGGTGCAGGTGTGTGTGTTAAAGTGTGCTAGTATATGTGTCTTTGCAGTATGTGTAGGTGAAGTTAATACAAGAAAATGTGTATTCCAACATGTATTGGTATAGGTAAAAGATTTCATTGGTAGCTCGATTTTCTTCCTTGTTCTTGCTCGAATATTTGCTACTGTTTGGGGGAGATATGGCTGCCGATTTTATGGCTTGATGCTAAGAGTTTTAAATTCTTGCTTAATCAATTTTTCCTTGAAGATTTTGGAAGTGTTTAGTTATTGTTTGGTTCGATTTTATGCCATCGGAATTGTGTTCTTAACATGGTTAAAAACTAAATTAAATACTTTGATATTCCCTTTCCTTTTCAATCGAGTTCTTGCTGTTTATAATTCAAAATCCTTGTTTTTCTGAATTCGAAATTGGGCTGCTAGTTAATTCAAATTTTAGGATGTTCTTGGTCTTGAAAACCTGCTGCTATGAACTTCAAAAATCTGGTGGTTTTGGCTAAATTATTTTTGATTGTTTTGGGGCTTGAAATCATGCCTATATGGTGTTCGATAATATGCTTAAGTGGTGTTCAAGTGTTGGCCAAAAAGTCTACTATATGTTTAGTAAGAAAGTCCACTTTTATGATTTATATCATGGTAGTGTTTTGATGAGTATTGTGCTATGGTTTAAGATGCTAATAACTTAGAGCATGTGTCGTTGAGTAAATAAATGAGTTAGATACATGTTAATGTGTGTTATAAACATGTATTAAAGTGGATAATAATGATTATACTTGAATGTGTGCAATAACATGAATTGATGATTCATGTCACTTTATTGAGTGATTGCTAAAGTGTGGAGGCTAACTCGATTAGTATAGTTGATTAAAAGGAGTATGTGAAGATAATTCGAGTATGAAAATTATAACTGGAAATTTGGATAGTTCGAGAAGTATTATTGATTTGTGTAGATCATTTCCTGAGTAAGAGATGATAATTCCAAGTAACAAGTGTAATATATTAACTAGATGTTGAGAATGCTGAATGAATGAACTAATGTGGAATGGACATTCGATTTATAGATACTCCACGAGCCTCTGGACATCAAGGGTGGCTTATTCACGTCATTGACTTTAAGGTATGTAGTGACGTACGAACATGTATAATATGAATTATTTCATATTCCAGTATTCATGTATTGTTGAATTGTGATGACTGAATATAAGAAAATTAACATGTGAATTGAGTTTGGTATATGTGGTATGGTGGACACAAATGTACGTGGTCCGGATATGGAGTCGGGTATGGATGCATTTGGCATGATCGATATGAGAAATGATTGAGAATGAGATTAACTGATAAACAAAGTTGCCCTTTATATGAGATTCGTTATGATTGAGCATAAATGATGAATTGTGATTTTATTGAATTTATTGCATTGATGAGTATCATGTTTTGAATAACGATACTAAACTTGATGTTTACGAAAGTGTATAAGATTGAAACAGGAACAGTTCGTGAAAGCTATACTGGTTCGAAATTGTACAGAGAGTATACTTTATGGGTTTTGAATAATTTAAATTGTTGTATTACAGTTTCGTATATTCATGAGTGAATAATTATTGAGTTGGAGTATGCTCACCCTCTGTGGGGGTTGTTTCTGTTGAAACAGGTATGACAGGTAAAACGTTGTCTCGGGAAGGAAGCTTGAACCCATGGAAAATAGTGCTCGCAGGATTATGGTATAAGTATCAGTTGATGGTACATATCAATTACGCATTGAGAATTGATTCATTGATTTGTTGCTCATATGTGAGCACCTGGATGCGTGTATACGGACTGTATAATAGTGTCGAAGTCTCCTTTTATATAGTTGAATTATGTGCATGTTATTTTGAGGAGCATGTGCTATATGACTTTAGTGATGACGGGAATTCATATCTTGCTAGTATTGTGACTTCCCTGGCTGGGAACTTTTATCTTTAGATTATGGTGTTTTAATATTGAGGGTGTTTATAGTTGTGTATTTTCCGGGATGGTTCAATTCACGGGGAATATGTGAAGCATGTAGTGATTCTTTTTTACATACACAAATGATGTCATAATTGTATTGGGGTCTTACACTAGTTGTATCAGAGCAGTGGTTAGCTCTTTGGGATGTCTAAGACCTAAGGGTGCGTCGAGAGAACTGAATAGCACATGAATTATGCATGGTTGTAGTTTTGCGACATTGTGATGTGACATTTACCCCTATATGCATAGTATGATATGTATGATATGAAACAATATAAATTGTGTTATTGCTAGTGTTTGCTGTTGCAGAGTTGATTAGGGATCATGAGGAACATGGCAATGAAGAATCAGTGTTGATTCCAGTAGATACACCTATTGATGACGGTTTTGTTGAAAGCTCATGAGTATGGTAATTCGTTTTAATTACATCACTGACCTGAATATTGTGAAAGTGATGATGTCTTTTAAGATGTGTGATGAATGGTATGCCACGCTGATGGTATTTAATGTCGATGGCAATTGGACGTTATTGCTAGTAAATGGATAAATGTGTTTATTGAGTTAAGTATTGTGTAAATGTTATGTCTATGTATGTACATTGCTGAGGAATATAGTTTTGTAGGGGAGTCAGAAAATGGGAACTGAGATACAATATCCGGGGACAGAATAAATGGAGTATGTGATGATTGGATATGGCCTCACGGTGTCGAGCGATAGCGATGTGATATTGGGTCGCCACTGAATAGTGTGCGATATGATTTGGGTCGCCGCCGACGAGCAAGCGATGTGATTGGGTCGCCACTGACGAGCAAGCGATGTGATTGGGTCGCCACTGACGAGTGAGCGATATGATGTGATAGGGTCACCGCCGACGAGCGAGTGATGTGATATGGTCACCGCCGACGAGCGAGTGATGTGATAGGGTCGCCACAGACGAGTGAGCGATGTGATGTGATAGGGTCACCGCCAATGAGCGAGTGATGTGATATGGTCTCCTGAGATGAGCGAGTGATGTGATAGGATCGCCACTGATGAGTGAGCGATGTTGTGATGACCTGAGATTAGGGATGTTAATCCCGGAATGTTAATAAACCGTAAAGTTGTTTTACGTGGCAATTGGAGTTTAATCGAAGTGTTGAGCCTTCTGGGCTCGTCTATTTGAGTAGTTGGGATCGTTGGATCCCGAGGTTGAGATCGTATTCTCATTCCGGTGAAAACCTGTGAGTTGGGTTTTTAGTGTGACTCAGAATCCCGGGTGCTGTGTGTGGGCACCGGTAGGGGGTTTTTGAGTTAGAGAGAGAGTTTTCGAAAACAGATGATTTTTAATGAATCATGATGTATTTGTGGGGATATTAGTATTTCGGGGTATTTTTGCTATAAATACCAGTTGAACCCGAGATTTTAATTACCGGAACCATTTTTCCCCACCTCTCCCGCTTTCTCTCTCCTCGCGCCAACACCCATTCCCGATCCCCTTTGACCACCGCGCAGAAAAAAGCCTTCGCCCGCCGCCGTCCGGCCGCCGTTCGGCGCGTCCGACCCGCCGCCGTGTTCGTCTCTTCCAGGCGGTCCTATCCATACCACCAATTCGAAGTTTCGTCGAGGATTGAGCTCGGATTTCTGCAGAAAGCGTAGGGTTCAGATTTGGGATTTCTGTCCGATTTTGGGACGCGATTTTGGTATGTTTTTGGTATGATTTTCCTGATGTTTTTGGGGCGTTTTTAAGCTGGTTTTGAGACGATTATTTCAGACTTTTGTGGTTCGAATTATTGGTTGCAATTGGTTCGAATTTCAGTTCGAATTTGTGGGGTTTATGTTCGAAAATTTGGGGATTTTTTGATAAGGAGTCATGATTCTTGTTAGCAATTGATTTGTTTATGTGGTAGATGCATTATAATGCTTGATTGTGTTCGGAATTGAAGAATGGGATTCGAAATTAGGGTTTGGATTTCGAAAATTGGGGGTTTTTGGCAAGGGGTGTTGATTCTTGCTTGGTTAGCTTAATTCATGTTTTAGATGAATTATGGTAATTATTTGGGTTGGATTTTGTGTTGTGAAGGTTCGAGAATTTGTGGAGTATTCTTGAGCAATTTTCGATATTGGTTATTGTCTTGTGTTGACAATATTTTTGAGGGTTGTGGGTGTGCTTGAGCATGGGTTGCATGATCGTAATTAATTGTGAATTAATTTATCGTGTTAGCACATCGTTCCTCGGAACATGGAACTCGAGCAAGGGTTGGCTCGGACTTCGGAGATTTAAGGTACGTGCGACGTACGAGCATTACTTTATGTGATAGAAATTGTGAAATGCATAATGTGTTGTAATTGCATTAGATGGTTGTAGGTATGGCTATATGCATATATATATGTTGATATATATGGGGTACTGAGTCTACATGACTATTGTACGGCATTTGAGATGCCTGAGAATGATCGTGGGATCATGTGCTCATTATAAGACATGTGAGATGTCTAAGTATAATGGGAAATTGGTAAAATAAATGCTAGGCATTTGAGCTATCTATGATTGATAGTGAAATTGAGAAATTAGTACTAGATATTGAGATATCTATATTTGTATGTATAATGAACTTGGAATCATTGATTATTGATACTTGAGAATCAGGCATGCTATGAGTTAAATCAATGTGTTGATTTACTGATTTATGAGATTTGATGAGTTTGATGATTGTGAGAACAGGGACAGTACACGGAATCCCGGATGAGGATGTTGCCATCCAGGGAGTATCATTTAAAATTCATTAATATTTACTTGTGTTGTAAATTATGAATTTCATTATTGTGATTATGAGATTTCGTGTATTGGTATGCTCACCCCGTTGGGGGCTGTCTCTGTTGGGGCAGGTGAACAGGTGCATCGATGGCTATGGAGCTGGGCTCGAGCTGTTGATTGGATGCACTCACAGGATCGTGGTACCAGGGCTTGATGGAGCACGGTATCGTATAGAGTACTTATATACACCCGAGGTTTATATACACATTTATGATGCTCGCTTGTGAGCATGGATATTCATGTATATGGGTTGTATATAAAGGCATGAGCCTTTCTCTCTTTCATTATATGTTGCATGCAATTGTGGTAGAATTGCTAATGATATGAGAGTCGTTAGTGTATTGTGTGGGTGTTGAGACCCATTTATGTCGTCATATGTGTGGTGTCTTCCCTGGCTGGGAATTTACTTTGTGTTCAGTTTTCTGTTGGGTATTGTGTATTCCCTGGCCGGGAACTATATATTGTGATGTGCTTTTGTTTCGGGATAGCCCAATTTATGGGGAGACTCTGCCCAAATTTTTATAAAAGTCCACAATGTAAAAAGTGGCAAAATGGGGATGGTAATGGGCAACTCTATGAGTCTATATATTAGTAGAGATGATCTTATAACGTTGAATGTTAAGGGAATTTTGTAAGTATCATCTGAGCTTCCCGATTGAGTATTTATAGAAGCATGTGCCACACATAGTGGTTAATACACTAATTAAGGGTTAAGGGCTTGGAGTCCTTACATTAGTGGTATCAGAGCAGTGGTTAGCTCTTTGGGGCTGTTGAGGGCCTGGAACATGCTGATAGGGATGAGTATCACATATTTATGCATGATAGTAGCTAGTCTTGTGTGACACAACTGTTTTGCTTATGTGCATTTGTGATATGTGATCATAGTGAAACGATTATATGTCATGACATCTATAGAATCATAATATAACCTGTTGATTATGATTGTGAGTTGTGACACAGGGACAACCAGGTGGAGCATATCGAAATGCATTGGGATACAGGAAGTACTTTGTACTCATAGTTTATGCATTTACTCATTATAATCATATTGTGGGAATATGGATTATTGTATGCTCATGGGTTGTGATTGTTCCTGTAGGAACACTATGATGCGAAAGGCTAAGGCCATGGTTGAAAGACACGAAACGGTAACCTGCATTTTATATACATCATGGATTTATACATTGTGGATGTATGTGTACATGTAGTGATGATTTTAATGCTTTGCCGCCATTTGTTGAAGCGAGGGGTGGGAGCGCCGCATGTCACATTTGTGCGAGGTGCATTAAAATACACTCATGTTGATGTATATTGGATATGGCATATGTTTTGTGATTGCAGGTGTAAATGGAATACTTGGTGAATATCCCATGAGTCATTGTTATGGATGAGTGATGATTTTAAATGCTTGCCGCTTTTTGTATTGGTTCCGCTAAATGTGAAGCGAGGGGTGGGAGCGCCGCATGTCACATTTGAGCGTGGTTGTCATATGGGGCGAGGAAAGGGTATTTGCCGCTCTCTGTGAAGCGAGGGGTGGGAGCGCCGCATGTCCATTGTAGCGAGGTTATCCTATGCCGCCCATATGAAAATAAGCGAGGGGCATTAAAAATACACTACCGTGACAATGACTAGGGATCAGCTATATTGACTGGCGATGATTCTTGCCGCCATGGATATTGATAGCGATGGTTTATGCCGCTATATTGACTGGCGATGATTCTTGCCGCCATGGATATTGATAGCGATGGTTTATGCCGCTATATTGACTGGCGATGATTCTTGCCGCCATGGATATTGATAGCGATGGTTTATGCCGCTATATTGACTGGCGATGATTCTTGCCGCCATGTATATTGATAGCGATGGTTCATGCCGCTATATTGACTGGCGATGATTCTTGCCGCCATGGATATTGATAGCGATGGTTCATGCCGCTATATTGACTGGCGATGATTCTTGCCGCCATGGATATTGATAGCGATGGTTTATGCCGCTATATTGACTGGCGATGATTCTTGCCGCCATGGATATTGATAGCGATGGTTTATGCCGCTATATTGACTGGCGATGATTCTTGCCGCCATGGATATTGATAGCGATGGTTTATGCCGCTATATTGACTGGCGATGATTCTTGCCGCCATGGATATTGATAGCGATGGTTTATGCCGCTATATTGACTGGCGATGATTCTTGCCGCCATGGATATTGATAGCGATGGTTCATGCCGCTATATTGACTGGCGATGGTTCTTGCCGCCATGTATATTGATAGCGATGGTTCATGCCGCTATATTGACTGGCGATGGTTCTTGCCGCCATGTGTATTGATAGCGATGCCTCTTTCCGCTATTATGTGGACGATTTTTCATGCTCAGGTGTATAGCGAGGTTTCATACCACTTATTATATGACGAGGTATCATGTCGTCGATCCTATAGCGATGGATTGTGCCGCTATGTACTCAGCACAGGATTTTGCCGCCTTCGAGCGATGGGTGCTGACTACGTACTATTATCGAGCGACGGATACAGGTATTCCGCTATCTTGATAGCGATGAGGTATGGCATATTACTTGTGTTAGTATTATTGTGGATACTATGTGTTGCTATATATATGCCATGTGTTGATGATGAGATTATGGATGTCGTGTATTGCCATGTACCGTCGTATGTTGGACGATGTTAGTTGGATGTCATATGTTGACATATGCCGTCACGGGATGACAATGACATAGTTGATGTTCTATGTAGACGTGTAGCATCGTTTTGATGGCTAATACATTTATGTTATGTGTTTAGTCGTATGGTTTGAGTGCCGATGGTGAGCACATGGTAGAGTCTGGGTCACTAGTTGACGAGACCTTTTGTCGAGCAATGATACCTTGGGTATGCTCGTTGGTTTGGCTAGGGCCAACTGATTGGTGGTAAGAGTAGTCATTGAGGAAACTACTCGTTTGTTGTTGTGACCTGCGGTAGGCGTGGTCACACCCAACCTGAAGGTGTGGGATATGTCCTAATGAATTAAGATGGCTCCGTGGTTGAGCAAGGACACCGGGATGTCCATTATGCTTTGGTTTTAGAGAGATTTTGGGTGATGACCCACTACTCTAAATGGATGTTACGGTATGGCGTACCGAGATGGGACATATGGTTTGTTGGTGGGCTTGATATGAGCCTATGGAGACAGCGCTTTGCTAGCCAGATATCGTGGTGATGACATAGTGTATTGTTGGAGTACCAACGAGAGAGAGTCATTAGGTCGTTATTGACTCGATCTGAGGGAACCTGTGTATTTGGGATGCAATGGGGGTTATTGTATCCAGTTTTTCCGAACGGTGGTTCGAGACTTGTGGATCTCGAGTTCGATGGCACTTCCCTTGTAGGGAAGGAGGTAGTATTAGGCCTATTTGGGAATCTTTGAAAGATTCGGTGAATTGGTACGTGTGGTGTTGATTTTGGGAATCACACCGTGTTGTTAATCGTCGATTATCATCCTCCACTGGATAGGGAATGACTCAGAATTGACAGTTGTGTTTGGGGCTTAGAGGTATGTTGTAGATACCCGAGCCAAGTGCATTGAGTATGCATGTGATGTCAATGCTTAGGCAAGTACACCGGTGAGTATACGGATGCCAATTAATGATTTCTTTTTTTTGTCAAGCATAGAGTATGCTATTTTGGATGGCTAAATCTCTGATGAGAGATATTGAACACCTTGAGATTGGGAATCTCCATGGCACGATAAGTTATGAGAAACAATCGTGAAGTTAGTTGACTCCCTTTGAGGAGGGAATTATCTTGTGTGGGTTGAGGTGTTCCATTGTTGGTGTTTCCTTCGAGTTATGTGATAGCCTTCCCGAGTTGGATTGTTAAATCCTAGGATTGTCAAGGGATGGCAGGAATTCAGATTTATTGGGTGTCGTTGTCGACACAAGCGTTGAGGATGCAATGTGTTTATTGCATGTCCTTCCAGGATTTGAACTCTGTGGAGTCTCGATGGTTTATTTATGATCAGGATGTGATCCTTGGAATATCCGGAGGTGGACATCTTGTGAGATGTCTTTTGTGTGAATCTGTGGCCGTGAGTTGCCCAAATTGAGTTGCAATGATGCGACTGCTCCTTCGATGGAAAAGGTTTGAAAGTGGAGACCAGGTTTGGTATGTGTACACCGTGGTATCCTAGTGTTTCCCTCGTAACGATGTGTGTTAGACATCGTGAGTCATGATAAAGATATCATTGGATGACATCTACGATGGAATCGGGAGCGATTCGAATCCTTGCAGTTTCAGTTGACTAACTGCTTTTGGACTGTTAGCGTTGAGTTGTGCTGACGATCTTTGACGTTATGATGGATTTGGGAGTCTATTCCACTCCAGAGTTTGACACGAGGTCAACGTTCTCACGGTTGAGGTGTCATCCAGGATGCGTTCTTACTGGTTGTATTAGAACTAAGGAAGACTGTCCGATCTACGGTCGTAAGTATTGGTTGTTTTGCAGTCATGAGGGACTGACTTTTGGGATGAACCGCATCGAGGTACATTTACCTCTTGGGTATGTTGGTTTTGGTAAAGTCGCTCTGTTTCAGAGTTTGATGTGAGATAAGTATCCTCGCGTTTATTGAGACGATTCTGATATGGTCAAGAATCGAGGTTATGACTTCATGTTGTTGTGTAGCCTGGGTGTTACGTGATACACCGGTGCTAATTTCGAGGACGAAATTCTTTTAGTGGGGGATATTGTGATGACCTGAGATTAGGGATGTTAATCCCGGAATGTTAATAAACCGTAAAGTTGTTTTACGTGGCAATTGAAGTTTAATCGAAGTGTTGAGCCTTCTGGGCTCGTCTATTTGAGTAGTTGGGATCGTTGGATCCCGAGGTTGAGATCGTATTCTCATTCCGGTGAAAACCTGTGAGTTGGGTTTTTAGTGTGACTCAGAATCCCGGGTGCTGTGTGTGGGCACCGGTAGGGGGTTTTTGAGTTAGAGAGAGAGTTTTCGAAAACAGATGATTTTTAATGAATCATGATGTATTTGTGGGGATATTAGTATTTCGGGGTATTTTTGCTATAAATACCAGTTGAACCCGAGATTTTAATTACCGGAACCATTTTTCCCCACCTCTCCCGCTTTCTCTCTCCTCGCGCCAACACCCATTCCCGATCCCCTTTGACCACCGCGCAGAAAAAGCCTTCGCCCGCCGCCGTCCGGCCGCCGTTCGGCGCGTCCGACCCGCCGCCGCGTTCGTCTCTTCCAGGCGGTCCTATCCATACCACCAATTCGAAGTTTCGTCGAGGATTGAGCTCGGATTTCTGCAGAAAGCGTAGGGTTCAGATTTGGGATTTCTGTCCGATTTTGGGACGCGATTTTGGTATGTTTTTGGTATGATTTTCCTGATGTTTTTGGGGCGTTTTTAAGCTGGTTTTGAGACGATTATTTCAGACTTTTGTGGTTCGAATTATTGGTTGCAATTGGTTCGAATTTCAGTTCGAATTTGTGGGGTTTATGTTCGAAAATTTGGGGATTTTTTGATAAGGAGTCATGATTCTTGTTAGCAATTGATTTGTTTATGTGGTAGATGCATTATAATGCTTGATTGTGTTCGGAATTGAAGAATGGGATTCGAAATTAGGGTTTGGATTTCGAAAATTGGGGGTTTTTGGCAAGGGGTGTTGATTCTTGCTTGGTTAGCTTAATTCATGTTTTAGATGAATTATGGTAATTATTTGGGTTGGATTTTGTGTTGTGAAGGTTCGAGAATTTGTGGAGTATTCTTGAGCAATTTTCGATATTGGTTATTGTCTTGTGTTGACAATATTTTTGAGGGTTGTGGGTGTGCTTGAGCATGGGTTGCATGATCGTAATTAATTGTGAATTAATTTATCGTGTTAGCACATCGTTCCTCGGAACATGGAACTCGAGCAAGGGTTGGCTCGGACTTCGGAGATTTAAGGTACGTGCGACGTACGAGCATTACTTTATGTGATAGAAATTGTGAAATGCATAATGTGTTGTAATTGCATTAGATGGTTGTAGGTATGGCTATATGCATATATATGTTGATATATATGGGGTACTGAGTCTACATGACTATTGTACGGCATTTGAGATGCCTGAGAATGATCGTGGGATCATGTGCTCATTATAAGACATGTGAGATGTCTAAGTATAATGGGAAATTGGTAAAATAAATGCTAGGCATTTGAGCTATCTATGATTGATAGTGAAATTGAGAAATTAGTACTAGATATTGAGATATCTATATTTGTATGTATAATGAACTTGGAATCATTGATTATTGATACTTGAGAATCAGGCATGCTATGAGTTAAATCAATGTGTTGATTTACTGATTTATGAGATTTGATGAGTTTGATGATTGTGAGAACAGGGACAGTACACGGAATCCCGGATGAGGATGTTGCCATCCAGGGAGTATCATTTAAAATTCATTAATATTTACTTGTGTTGTAAATTATGAATTTCATTATTGTGATTATGAGATTTCGTGTATTGGTATGCTCACCCCGTTGGGGGCTGTCTCTGTTGGGGCAGGTGAACAGGTGCATCGATGGCTATGGAGCTGGGCTCGAGCTGTTGATTGGATGCACTCACAGGATCGTGGTACCAGGGCTTGATGGAGCACGGTATCGTATAGAGTACTTATATACACCCGAGGTTTATATACACATTTATGATGCTCGCTTGTGAGCATGGATATTCATGTATATGGGTTGTATATAAAGGCATGAGCCTTTCTCTCTTTCATTATATGTTGCATGCAATTGTGGTAGAATTGCTAATGATATGAGAGTCGTTAGTGTATTGTGTGGGTGTTGAGACCCATTTATGTCGTCATATGTGTGGTGTCTTCCCTGGCTGGGAATTTACTTTGTGTTCAGTTTTCTGTTGGGTATTGTGTATTCCCTGGCCGGGAACTATATATTGTGATGTGCTTTTGTTTCGGGATAGCCCAATTTATGGGGAGACTCTGCCCAAATTTTTATAAAAGTCCACAATGTAAAAAGTGGCAAAATGGGGATGGTAATGGGCAACTCTATGAGTCTATATATTAGTAGAGATGATCTTATAACGTTGAATGTTAAGGGAATTTTGTAAGTATCATCTGAGCTTCCCGATTGAGTATTTATAGAAGCATGTGCCACACATAGTGGTTAATACACTAATTAAGGGTTAAGGGCTTGGGGTCCTTACAGATGTGATTGGGTCGCCGCTGACGAGTGAGCGATGTGATGTGATAAGGTCACCGTCGATGAGCGAGTGATGTGATATGGTCACCGCCGATGAGCGAGTGATGTGATAGGGTCATGATCGCTTTTATTTTAAACAATTATTTCTCAGTGTAGCGATTCTACCGCAAGTGCACAGTGTCAAGTTTTAGTATAGTGATAATATAAGTAAGGATGTCGAACCCACAGGGACTAATGTATAAGTACCAAATAAAATTAGTGAAATTATATTTAGCCTACAAAAAAGATGATTAATTAACTAATTAAATAAAAGAATTAAAAACTCAAAATTAAAACAACTCCTTTGAAGATGCGAAGGAATTCCGCTCAAGAAATCTATCAAGATGTTCGTTCAATTGTGTATCATCAATGATTTGTTTGTTAAAACAATTACTTATCAATCAATTCTTAAGGTGACGAATTTCCGAATATAATCAATACACTCTCTCGAGCTGTATTGAAACTAGTAATAAATTGATACAAGTAACTCTCGTTCACTTAAACCAATTTAATACCGAATAAATCTCTATGAAAACCGTTGATCTTTAAATCTTGCAATTTAAAGTGACCACGTATGTGATTTAATCTCTCGATCTAAATCTTAAACATACAACATGAATTATTTTAGCGTATTATAATTTAATCTCTCGATCTCAATTATAATTCACAAATTTCAATCAAAGGTAGCTAGGCTTTGATAGCATGAAGCATATAATTCATGAACAAAAGATATTGATTTACTCAAACACAACCAAATCAAAGATTCAAACACAAAATTCCTTAAACTTGATAGAATAAACTCAATTAAATTCAAATCAAATTTATAAGATGCTTAATCGTCTCTCAACCTCAAAAACATCAAATAAATATGAAAATCAAATTAATCTAGAGTTTAGAAATACGATAAACATAGGAGCGACTCCGTGCGTTGAACGATCTTTCTTCTCTTGCTTCCTTCCTTGCACTTCAAAGGATTCTTCAACCTTCTTTTGTTCTGGGAGATGAAAGGCGGCTAAAGAATATTTAGGTCTGATTATTCTTCAGAATAGGCATCCAATTTTCGTGCCTCTTTTCCTTATTTATAGAGGATGGGAGATATGGAAGTGTTTCCAAAATTCAAACCAAATCAAGACTTTTATTTTCAGAAAATTCTCCGTCTCGATCGATCGGTTGATATGTCTCGATCGATCGAGCGTCTTCAGCTTCCGAGTATGAGTTTCTCTGCCTCGCTCAATCGATCGAGCTGGTGCTTCCTATCGATCGAGCTTTCTTCACATTTTCTTGCCAACTCTCTGCCTCTCTCGATCGATCGAGCTGGTGCTTCCGATCGATCGAGCTCTGAAATTTAATGTTGGCCAAAACTTCTGCCTTTCTCGATCGATCGACCTCCTGTTCCGATTGATCGAGAATGTCCGAACTCGAATTCTTCATTTATTGGCTTGATTTGATCCATTTTCTTCATTGTAGCTCAATTCTTTCACATTCCACCTAGATTCCTGAAACAATCAAATAAATACCAAAAAGCATAACATCTTCACGGAATCTACACGAAAATATATATAAATCAAAGCCCAAATAAGCGTAATAAACAACCCTATCAACTCCCCCAAACTTAGATTTGATCGTCCTCGAGCAAACATTAAGATCAAAATGCAAAGTTCATCATCAATACTTTGAATGAATTAACTTAGCAACTCAATTGTAAAAGCTCAGAAATCCCACTACCACTTCAATCATAACTCTATCCAAAAATTATCAAGAAGTGTTTTCTCTTAAGGCAAGCAATATATCGCAAAAGTGGAACGTGCGTGTGTGTTCATGTCAATCATGAGTTTCATATATACTTTTAGGATCAAATAATGCTATTAAACTCAAAATCAAGATTTACTTTTAAACACTTCATAAGCCTACTTTTCAAACACTTCTCCACTAATGTAGTTATTCCCTAGACTTGGATTAATAGGTCTTTTAAAGCTTGTAATGTTTGGCCTAGGTGTTTTGCTTCAAATAGGGAAATACAAAGAAGAGAGTATAATCATAGAAAATTCAAATTTTTTAGCACACTTTGAGCTCTTCTTCCTTTTTCTAGCCTTGGCCACTTTGGATCTTATTTATGCACTTTTTTTCTCAAGGCTTTTACTATCTTTTTCTTTTCTCATTCATCAAATTTTTTTAACAATAAGCTCATCAAAGTTTAGCAATTCAAGTGCATTTAATGAGAATCATTATACTCCCTTAGGGTCAAGATAAAAATCTTCCATTTAGGCTCAAGTAGGTAGGTATAATGATGTTGCCAAAAAAAATGTTGAATGGGGCTAATAGTATGTCAAACATACTCCATTCTTTTATCATTTAGGCTCAAAGCAGGGAACAAGAGATTGATATAAACAATGTAAGCTTGAAAGGCTCAAACGGTCCAAAGATCGCCTAAATCATTTCCAAGTCAAGTTCCTAACTATAAAATTTCGCCTCAAAGTGCTCTCAAATTGGTTCTAAAGTGTTTTAAGGTCCTCAAGACAAATCATAGTTAACACAATTGTTCCAATATACAATTCACTCAATCATGAGCCAAAAGTGCTCAAAATATTCCTCAATTTTTGAAATATTAACTTAACCTAAGATATTCACAAACAAGTCAAAATCTTCAAGGCTTAAGTTGAGATGGGGATTAATATCATCATGTAATACCATTGCAATTCTAATTCATTATTTCTAAATGATGAACTCATTTTCAAGAATTTTTTTTATATGCCCAAAAACGATCTAATCTCATTATAAACTAGTCATGCAAAGAAGTACCACAAGACAACAGCAAAAACCAATAACACCCCCCCCAAACTTAGTACATGCATTGCCCTCAATGTATGGTAAACAATAAATGCAAAGGCAAAGCACATACCTCGACGATGATCGTCAGTGATCGTCGTCCTCATCATGCTCCAGAGGTGGTACTGGGTAATATGGCTCCTCAGGCTGGTATGGTGGGTGTGGTGGATAATCCGGTGGTGGTGTTTGATGATATGGCGGGAATGGTCGAAATTGCGGCTCAGGCGGGAACTGAATATATGGGAAACCTTGGGCCAATGCATTATTCCAAGCACATTGGTAATGCAGGTGCTGACTGATCTGTGCTTGGCCCCACTGTAGTTCCCGTTGCAGATTTTGGATGCCCTGCTGCTCCAGGCGGAGGTCTTGGAGATCCCTGTGAAGGGAGTCCAAGGTAATCGATGTATGCTCTGCAGTGGAAGAGGAGGATGCCCAGCATGTCTGCTGCTCGAGGGCCGTGGCTCGGCCCTTCGTCGGCCTGTAGGAGGTGGTGGCCCATCAACCACAATTGGTCCTTTAGGTGGTAGGAGCTCCTCATCGGTGTCCCACTTCACTCCACCTCTCTTGCAAAGGGATGTGATAGTCGATGGAAAAGGCAAAGCAGAGGTGGGTGGACTCCTACCGATGTCACAGATATGTTCATTGATAATATGCCCCAAATCCACCGTTTGCCCTATAAGTATGACATATACCAGGGCAGCTCTCTCCTTAGTAACCTCCGAAGTGTGGGTCGATGGCATGACCCGGGCGGCTATAAAAGAGAACCAAGCTTGTGCCTCTGGCTTCAGATGTTTCTTCAGGACCAATTGAGGCTCTCCATTGCTATTTCTTTGCCAATCAACCCCCTCGATACCGATTACAGAAATTACCTCGTCATAGTTGATTTGGCTTATTTTGAACGCTTGGTAATCACTGTTTTTTATAGAAGGCATCCTAAAAATTGCATTCAACTTGAATCGATCATATTCAATATCCTGACCCCTGACAAATACAACCTCTCTTGAATTTGGGTGGACCATCATCAAATTAGCATAGAATTCCCTTACTATCGGGACCACCGCATCAATAGGTTGTTGGATAAATTCAAACCACCCCCATCGTCTAGCTTCTTGAATGACCGGGCATTCAAGCTTATCCAAACTCATTCCCCTTTCACGACTGAGGGGTTTACGGTGATAGCTAGGGTACAATTCCGCCGCTACGGAATTCACAAAGCGCACCCTGCAGCCGAAGTGGTGGCTTCGACGTGCTTTTGCTTTCTCTTGGGCGCCATGGATCAATTTACAATTCTTACTTCGTCACTCCCAACCACAACAAAAATCACCAATATCACAAACCATAGCAAGAATGTACAAATCTTACCAACCAACCTTTCACTTCCCCAAAATTCAACTACTTAATTTCCATATTCACCAAAAACTTCAACCTTATATATCCAAACAACAATATTCACTAAATTATGGATATAGAGAAGAGTTGAAACCATATACAATGAAAATCGAGGTGATGGTTTGGAATCTTTCTTGAGTTCCTCCTTGATGATGAAATCTCCCAATATGTATCCACTTGTGATAAATGCCAAAGAACGGGCAACATTTTTAGGAGACATGAAATGCCTTTAAACAATATGCTTGAATGTGATTTATTTGATGTTTGGAGCATAGATTTTATGGGACCATTTCCAGTTTCATGTTCTAATTATTACATACTTGTCGATGTGGACTACATTTCAAAATGGGTTGAGGCTGAAGCTTCACGCATTAATGATGCTAAAGTGGTGGTAAAAATTTTGAAAAAGAACATTTTTACTCGATTTGGCACTCCTCGAGCAATCATTAGTGACGGTGGGTCACACTTTTGCAATAAACTCTTTGAAAAACTTTTGAGCAAATATGGTGTTACCCACAAGGTTGCAACACCTTACCACCCACAAACATGTGGACAAGTAGAGGTTTCTAATAGAGAAGTGAAACGGATTTTGGAAAAATCCGTCAATACGTCTAGAAAAGATTGGTCCTTGAGGTTAGATGATGCTTTATGGGCATATATGACTGCATTTAAAACACCTATTGGTACATCATCATATAGGTTAGTTTTTGGAAAAGCATGTCATCTTCCTGTCAAGCTAGAACACAAGGCATTTTGGGCAATAAAAAATCTGAATTTTGATTTAACTGTTGCAGGTGAAAAACGTCTCCTACACTTAAATGAAATGGATGAGTTTAGAAACCAAGCTTATGAGAATGCCAAGATCTATAAAGACAAAACAAAAAAATGGCATGATGCTAAGCTCAGCCAGCGTGATTTCTAAGAAGAGGATTTGGTCCTACTTTTTAACTCCAGATTGAGACTCTTTCCAGGTAAGTTGAAGTCTCGATGGCAAGGACCATTCACTATCACAAGGGTATTTCCATCCGGAGCGATCGAAATCAATGAATCAACAAAAGGCACCTTCACAGTCAATGGACAGCGGCTGAAGCACTATCATGGACATGATTTCAGTCCGCCTAATGTTGTCCATTTTGACGCTTAAATCGATTTGGTAATAAGTTCAGCTTGGGACTATAAATTAAGAACACCATGTTTTCTCCCTTTTTCTTCGTTTTAAATTTTTAGTTAGAATTTGTTTTGTTTGAAATTTTGTTTCAAGGATTGACTCCGTGTGTCAGTTTTGCAGAGTGGGTGGAGAAGAGCAAATCCCGAGAGAAAAAGTGTTGATCTAAAAAAATAAAAAATTTCCGGGCAGTGTGTTTTGGCGATCGATCGCCATACCATCGCGATCGATCACCAAGTCCCGAGAAGAAAAACAAAATTTTTTTACAACATTGGCGATCGATCGGCAAGAACTCGCGATCGATCGCCCAATTCCAGAAAACTCTCGTGATCGATCGGCAAATATCCGCGATCGATCGTGAAGTCATAAATTTTGTTTTTTTAATATCAGATTCAACATTCTTCACACATTACACACACTAAAAAAACGAACCCTCCCCCAAATTCCCCAATTTTCCTCAACTCTTTCCCAATCCATCTTCAATCATTCATTTTTCTTCAAAATTTTCGAAACATATATTCAATTCTAACATCAATGCTCAATCTTTCACAGGAATTAGCAAGGGAAAAGGAGTTTTGAGCACCCTTCACTCCAATTTGAAGCTATGGAAAGCTAAGGACTATCAAGT
The DNA here is from genome assembly GCA_907163345.1 of Haberlea rhodopensis. NCBI lineage: Eukaryota > Viridiplantae > Streptophyta > Magnoliopsida > Lamiales > Gesneriaceae > Haberlea > Haberlea rhodopensis. Next base: position 40,376 of record CAJQUN010001830.1, read on the forward strand.
AACAAATTTTCGAAATTTGTTGAGGTATTTCCGCTTTGCTATACATGGTCCAATAATTGATTGTCAATTAAGCGTTGGGGTGTGAAAAATATTAAGATTTTGAATTGTGAATTGGTGAAGTTGGAATCATATGGTATTGTTAAGTTTGGGGGAGAATTGAAGAGCTTCCTAGTGATTATTGTGTGGTTGGGTTAGTAGCTTAACTTGGATTGTTGGTTGGTAGTGGTGTTGGTAACTTATTCTAGGGATGGCACCGAAGCGCAAGCAAAAGCAGACAGTTCCCGCTCCTGAGGAGTTTGACTCCTACAAGTTCATAAATAATGAAGTTGCAAAGTTTTATGTGGTATACCGGAAGAAGAATCTGATAAGGGAACGAGGAATGGACACGAGCAAGCTCGGCTGTGCTGTGATCCAAGAGGCACTCCGACGAGAGTGGTATACTTTTGTTCGCCAACCACGAGATGCAGTGGTTTCTTTAGTCAGGGAGTTTTACTCCAACCTCCGGGCACATAACCATATTGAAGCCAACGTTGTCTCTGTACGGCAACAACCAATTCTTTTTGATTCACAGGCTATCAATGTGCTATATAACATGCCAAACATTCCGGAGGATGACTATTCCATATATTGCCGGAATCACATTGACTTGGATGCTATTTTGTCCACGATATGTGTAGAGGGAACTCAGTGGCGACTGAAAGCCAACGAAAAGCCATAGCTGGTACTGATATTGGATCTGAAGGAGGAGCCCAAGGCTTGGTTTTCATTTATAGTAGCTCGGGTCGTGCCATCGACTCACACATCGGAAGTCACAAAGGACCGAGCTATACTTGTATATGCCATAGTTACCGGACTCACGATAGATCTCATACGTCTTGTCGATGCAGCCATCCGGAACTACACTCGCGACCCTCCCACTTCTAGTATGCCATGCCCCTCCACTATCACCTCTTTGTGCAAGCATGCGGAAGTTGTCTGGGACTCCGTAGAAGAGGCAATTCCACCGAAGGCATCACTCGTGGTCGATCATCCTGCACCAGCCACAATCAGGCTGATGACACAACTACGACCTAGCAGCAGCCACCTTCCTGGACCATCATCATCTGCTGCTACAGTGCCTACTTCAATTACGATGGAATCCCTCCATCATGAGTTGCAGGAGATACGACATGAACAAAGGGAACTCCGGTGCGGCCACTAGCAATTATATCAGCAAAACATGCAGTTCTTGCAGTATCAAGCTGCATGGAACTCTGCTTTGGCACAGGGTTTCCCTAACATTCCATTCCCACCACAGCCTACAGTCCAGCCACAAGAACCATATTACCCAGACCCATCACTGGAGCGGGACGATGAGGATGACGATCACTGACGATCGTCGTCGAGGTATGTGTTTTGCTACTGCACTTATTGTTTTATGTACATTGAGGGCAATGCACATACTAAGTTTGGGGGGGGTCTTTACTGAGTAATGTTGTTCTCTTGCTACTACTTTATTGCATGATATTTTAGCGAGTGGTACGAAGTCGTTCTTGAGCATATTAAAGTTATTTGTTTGTAAAAATTGAGTTATTCATTAAGAAATACATGAATGAAACTTGCAACTGTAACACATGATGAAAATAATCTCCATCTCAATGACTGTTTTGAAAATTTTGACTTGTTGGTGAATATCTTGGGTTGAGTTAATATGTCAAAAAAATTGAGAACATTTTGATGCACGTCTGAGTCATGATTGAGTGGAATGTATATAGGAAAGTGAAAAATTCTGTTAACTATGATTTGACTTGAGCATCTTAGAGCACTCTAGAATCTATTTTAGGGCACTTTGAGGCGAAATTTTATAATTATGAACTTGACTTGGATATGATTTAGGCGATCCTTGGAACGTTTGAGCCTTTCGAGCATACTTTGTCTATATATACCACTAGTGTCCCTCTTTGAGCTTAAATGAATAAGAACGGAAATTAGCCATCATTCAACATTTTTTTTGGCACTCATTATACCCACCTTTATGAGCCTAAATGAAAAAAAAAATTATCCTTACCTAAAGGGAGTATAATGATTCTCATTAGATGCACTTTAATTGCTACATTTAGATAAGCTTATTATTGAAAAAATCATGAATGATAAAAGAAAAAGATAGATAAAAAGCCTTGAGAAAAAGTGACTAAATAAGACCCAAAGTGGCCAAGGCTAAAAAGAAAAAGAAGAGAAGCTCATTGTTGTGCTACAAATGTGAACTGTAAATGCTTATACTCTCTTCTTTGCGTTATCCTATCTTTTCTTTGAAGCCAAACACCAAAGACCTGACATTATAAGCTTAAGAAGACATTCTGATCCAAGTCTAGAGAATAATTACATTAGTGGAGGAAGTGCTTGAAAAGTAGATTCTAGAGTGCTCTAAGATGCTCAAGACAAATCATAGATAACAAAAATTTTCACTTTCCTATATACATTACACTCAATCATGACTCGGACGTGCATCAAAATGTTCCTCAATTTTTTTGACATATTAACTCAACCCAAGATATTCACCAACAAGTCAAAATTTTCAAAACTCTAATTGAGATGGAGATTATTTTCATCATGTATTACAGTTGCAAGTTTCATTCATGTATTTCTTAATGAATAACTCAATTTTCACAAACAATAACTTTAATATGCTCAAGAACGACTTCGTACCACTCGTTAAAATATCATGCAATAAAAGTAGTAGCAAGAGAACAACAGTACTCAGTAAAGACCCCCCAAACTTAGTATGTGCATTGTCCTCACTGTACAGAAAACAATAAGTGCAGTAGCAAAACACATACCTCGACGACGATCGTCAGTGATCGTCGTCCTCATCGTCCCGCTCCGGTGGTGGGTCTGGGTAATATGGTTCCTGTGGCTGGTGTGGCTGGTATGGCTGGACTGTAGGCTGTGGGTGGAATG